>NW_023591682.1:1407522-1615796 GCF_014843425.1 Jatropha curcas | reverse complement strand
TTTATTTTATTTTTATATATGTTTAGAGTAGTATATTATTTAAATAGAAGTTAAATTCAATGGAATCCTGTATAAAATAGTAGTTTAGAGGAAAAAACTTTTTCCAAGGGAGAATGAAGAGGAGCCAAGTTTTTTAAAAAATCAACCTTTTGGAAGTAAAATAAAAAATTTCATTGAGCCACTGGAGAGGGTATTTTGGAGGAAAAAGGGAGTAACTGTCCACCCAAAGTTTGTCAAATCCTATATCCGCCTAGAGGAGTCCCGCTCAATTATGATTTTTTTCAGAAAAAACGGCACAAGCACACGAAGTTGTAAAATACGCAAAGGAAGGGTTTACAAGGAATGTTCCAAAGTCATTATAACTAGAAAGAAAGGCCTATAGATGATTCAAACGCAAGTAATGATTCCTCTTCCTCAAAAGCCTTTCGCTTAATATTGTATTCCCCACATTATTGCGGCCAAAAGGAAATGAATATGTGCCTCTTAATTATTGGGGGCTTGCCAGGTTTTCTACGGGAACAATCCAATCGCTCTTTCCCAAATTTACTCGTCAAATGATTTGTAAAACTAAAAGTTATACTTGGCGTTTATATATACCAATTCTACAAGTCCACACCCTTGCGCTCTTTGGGAATTTCTCAAGGGGGGGGGGGGGGGGGGGGGGGGGGGGGGGCGGGGGGGGGTGAAATGTTTTTTGCGCTTATGGCTTCGAATGCATTATGTTCTGTATTTTTTACGCCTACTTCCTCCCTACATGACTTAGGGCGCCATTTCAAAGTCTTTCATAAAGTATATGAATCTGCATTGTAATTCTTGGAGCTTAAACGATCAAGAGTTTCAGAACAGTACACTTTCTAAACGATACAGATAGGCATGAGGCCAGAATGTCACGAGACCCGATTAAAATGTTATGGGAACTGAAAATTTGAAAGTTTAACATCTTTTTTCTGGATATCAGTTGCCATATCCTAGAAATTTGGGGTTTTTGAACCTAGGTTTTACTGATTGACTGGAAAAGATTATAAACTTGATGTGAATTTCTATTTATATATTGTATTAACACAAGGTTTAATATAGCACTGTACACTTAAAAGCATGGCAGCTTCATGAAGTATGTCAGCTGAATAGCAGTATCTTCCATATACATCTTGAAGGGACTGTGCAAGTATTATGAATGTCATAATATTTATTCTAAAGTTGTATCTTTACCTGGTTAAGTCAGTCTTTCTGCACATAAGATTTAAAAAATTTCCATACTGAACACTTGGTTGTTTTATTTCCCACTTTTAAGATATTTTGGCAGTGTTGACCTTTAACACTGAGGGCAGAACGTGCATGGGACAACCTCCTGAATTGTGCATCGGTACCTGTTCAAGAATCGAATATGTTACTTGGGCCAGTTCTGTGTCCTTACTGTCACGAGTTAGATATTGCAAGAATTTCTATAAACCTTCAGTATGAGGATGAAGAAGAAACTATTTCCTTAAATAAACCTCAATCTGGAACAACGCAAGGTTAATCGTGTTTTTCATTTTAGCTGTTCTTTTTGTGGATCACACAGAGAGCGCACACGACACACACACACACTGGGGTCAACACGAGATAAGATGTTTAAGAGCCGCGCCCGTGTTTTGTCCCAAAAACTCGTCTAAAACCTAACCATCGCGGGGAGGAAGAGTTTCGATGGATCACACCCTTAATTTCACATATAAGCATATATTATCGGGATTGCTTTTTTCAATATGTGTTATTTATGTGAAATAAGAATGTAAAGATTAAGAAAGGCAGGAGGATTATCGTTTTAATGACAAGAAAATGGTCAGCGTTTAGCCATGTATAACTTTAATAATAACTATACACGTAGAGTTGAATCCGTTCTACTGTTTCCATCAGTAATGCTTCTTGCATTTTGGCTGTCTATGGTGATGAATTTAGATTTTTAGCATAAAAGCTATATTTGTTTCCTTCAGGGGGGCGACACAAAGCTAAGGTTATGAAGACAGAGGCTTTGCGATTCTTGGAATGTGTATTGGAGGGTGATAATTCCTTTATGTCCTTTCCTCACATTAGTGCCTTTCTTTTTTTTCTGTAAAATCGCTGCGCTTAAGCCAATTACAATACCTTAGCCCCAAATTATGTATTATTATTATTACTTTTTTTTTTTTTTTTTTTTGCAAATGTATTTTGTCCAATCTTAAGCATCGGCCCTACAGTATTAAGGTCCAAACTGCTGTTATATTGCGTGTTTTTGAGACTGTTTGTTTAAAATAGTGTTTTAAATCCCTGCAAAGTTGATGTTGCCAATAGCATTATGCAGTTCATTGTTTTAAATTTGAACTACACAACTAATCAACGGGATAGTTCATTTTAAGCAAAGACTCGAGTTATTGCTTAGCAATTTTTAATCGCATTGAGATGATTTATCCAATTATCCAAATCTAAGAGAGATTCGCTAACCAAAGAAATAACTTCACTATCAGTGTGTTTTTCCAATAACGGTTTAGACTCATTAAAAAAGGAGTTAGTTATCCCTGCTTTCAGGTGGTATTATATAAAAGAAAGACTTTGGCATTAAGTAACTGGATTTAACCAGCTTCCATCATAGTGTTGGACATAGTGTGTGGTTTCCAAATAAGAAATTAGATATCATTAAAAGGAGTTTGTATTGCTGCTTGAGGTGTATTATATAAAAAGAAAACTTTGCATTAAAGTACTATATTTTCCGCAGCTTCTATTAGTAGTTAGGACATATAGCGACTGCTAAAATCTCTTGTTTCGATATCTCTCGGCTCTCAAATTACGGATCACATCCACGTGCACATGCATGCAATGCATCTTTACAATATCGTATCGTGATTCTCACTGAATTCCAAAGCCCATGGCAGATAGTGAGATAAATGATATGAAACACGGCTGATGAGGAGGTAGATTTAGGACATAGTCTCTTGATCTAGTCACAAATTGTTTTCATTATATTCATATTTTTTTGAAAATGTTAGAATAAATAGCTACTGTAGGAAGTTTCTCTAATGCAAGCCAGCTTTTTACTTTGCTAATAAGGAGATCTATATTGTATATATTGCATTTTATGGCTGACATGTTTTTGCACTGCAGGTATGTTTTAACACCACCTATTTTTAATCTGTGTGTTGGCAATGCCCTTGGGGAGAAAGCAGCTTATTTTGGCTGCTGGGGCTAAAGGAAAATCGTTCGCTTTCACCTCAATCAACTTATCCATGTATAAAGCAGGTCTTTCCTTGACTATTATTAACTGGGACTACTGCAATTCACGTTTTCTGATATCTTTTTATTTATTTTTTTTCTTGGACATGGGGGAATGGGCATACTACATATTTCTAACGAAAAATCTCCTATTTTTCTTTCTAAAATCTACCAATACTACAGCCAATAGGGAGATTTCAAGGTCAAGCAAACAGAATGTCGACCTTGGCAAAGAAAAGAAGTAAAGAATGTTGAAAATAGAGTTGGGTTAAGAATCCGTGACTATTGGTGTTCATTTTTTTCTGGATGGTGATCTTCTGGTTATATATAATCCAACTTGCAGGAATAACATGCCCTCACATTGTAAATATCAAGATGTCTGTCGGTTAAGTGTTTTTTGCTTGTAACTTTCTTATTCTATGAATCATTAACCATAGAAACACTTATGACGAAAAAGAGCAGACTTTCCTTCTTTTTCAGTATATACCAAATGCTTAAAAGAGCCAAGGCACTACTCTGTGGCTTAATCAGGATTAGAGGTAGGATTCGGGACCATAGGACAACATGGGCTAAGTGTGAGATAGCACTCAAGTATCTATCTCAGATCACATGGACTTTTACCCTCAAATTGCTTCACATTTCAAGATGTATATGAATGACAAAAGAGCTGTTTATCTTTAACAAGCCAGCAAAATTTATAGCAGCTACAGGGTGATTTTAAAATTATTGACCATAAATCAATGCTGTTCGCAGAATACTATTGCATTGTTTCATATATTAAGTCTCCCAGGCTGTTTTTATCTACTTGGGTTTAATCGGAAAAGGGTTTGGAACTCTCAAGATCTGCCTAGGAAGAAGTGGAGTACAGGGAAATCATGTTCTAACCAAACCATACCTTTTTTATATCCTGAATAAAACATCTTTTAATTTTTTCCAATTCAACCCATAATTCTGTCATCATTTGCACGGCATTCTGCCTAATTTTCCATAACCCCACCCCCCCTACGGTACTGTTGTCTAGGAAAATGTACTTTCAGATTGCAGAAGCCTTTTTGATCCAAATTGCTATAGCATACATCTGGATCTCCAAAAATTGGTAAGCCATTCCTTGAAGGTGGAAGAGGAAGAATCTGAGGATGTTGACAGATTTTGTTGGGTCTAACGAAAATGTGGCAAGGTAAAATCGTAGTTCATCTCAACAAATTGCTTGACTTTAGATATAAAGAATGAAATCACATTTAAATATCAGATGAGGGCTGCTTGGATGACGAGACTGCCATCAACAATGATTGTCTATTCAACTTACATCGAAAACAGCGCCAATATACTATGGATAAACAATTAGATGATGGTCGGTTTGGAAACAACAGTTTTTGAAGGATAAATTGCAAAAGGTGAGATATTAAAAGACGGAAAGTTTTAGCAAAGAGAATTATTCTGAAAAAAAAAAAAAAAAAAAAAAAAGAGGATAGTTAGCAGATGGTGCCATTCAAGAGCCTCACACGCTATGTTAAGTGGTGCCTGGGCTTGTTGACCCACGCCTCTTTGTTTTCTTTTTTTTTTTCCTTGATAATTGATCTCTTTCATTATCTTTTAGGCCATTATTTTCTTGAGTTGTGTGATTCTATTCATCTGCTTTTACATTTAGAGAGAAATAACAGTAGCATGAAAAAAGGAATAATTGGCCCATTAACGTTTAAAAGTAGATCATTTGCTCAATTTGAAATTCTGTTATGCATTTAATAATATATTCATTGTTAAATTTGAATGAATAAATTGAAAATTAGCTAATTTATTGGTTCTTTAGACATTATAAGTTATTAAGTTGCTTTGTAGCCAATATTAATGGGTAACAAATATAGTGCTGTACCAATAACTGTAAAAGCATTATACATGCAGCAAATTTCAAACTAGTGTTCCAAGCCTGTCACATATTAAGCCTCCATCCTTACATTGCAACCCAGAGAATACCCCAATCCTGGTAAGTGGTAACTATGGATTACATGGTTTTTCTTCTGCTTGGCCAAACTGCTTGTAGATGGAACTTTGGGTGGGAAAAAAACATTTGAAAACTCTTTTCGAGCACATCAGTAATTTGTGTGTTCGTTGTGTGTGTGCAGATAAAGAAAGAGAGAGCTTCTATCATTATATTTCCCTTTGACTTCTAAAACTCGGTGATACGTTTATTCAAGGATGTATTTTGAATATTCAAAATTGTCTGCGGAAGATGTCAGTTAGGTTAAAACTACACACAAGTTCCTCAAATCAGGATACTTAAAACTGTCCTAAATTACTGAATGCTAATTTGCTTATATTCAAAATAATGTTGTATACTGCTCTAAAATTTATCCAGATGTTTCTAGCACTAATTGCAGACTTCTTTTTTTCTAATTGGTTACATCTAAAATTTTGGTATCTCAGCACTGTAGATTGTTTCCTTTTTAATTTATCTTATAGGTCAATCTCTTGGCAAAGCATATTGGAAAATCACCTGAACAAATTGAAGCAGACATCAGTCGCCCAAAATATTTTAGTCCAACCGAGGCTGTTGAATATGGGATCATAGACAAGGTACTTCACAAAAGCTATTTTTTGAAGTTTAGCTTTGCTTCATTACTGATTAAGTTATTGTTGTCTGAAGGTACTATATAATGAAAGGGGTAGTGAAGACCGTGGAGTAGTTTCTGACCTTAAAAAGGCACAACTTATATGATTTGATCAAAATTGCATTTGGCGATTGTTGGGAGACTAATCAGGTGAGAAATAACTGCAAGTCATTATCAAATTTGGATTATGTGAAAATGCTGTTAAACATTTTTCTGTTGTACAATGGTTCATGGGTGGTAATCAGTGCTTCCTTTCTAGCGAAAACTTGTTGGAAAACTCCCTATTTGTTCATTGAACACTTTAGGGCACTCTTGCTACATTTGAAATTTTCTTTAATTTGACAGTGCTCCAGACTTAATACTGAATTCATTTAGTCATTTGAGTAGCAAGTGCGGGTCATTTTGGAAAAGTTGAATACTTTGGCTTGGTAGTTAATCACCCCTGGCTGTAGCAAGGAATGATTCACCGCTCCTTCACGACTCTTTAATTTGACAGTGCTCCAGACTTAATACTGAATTCATTTAGTCATTTGAGTAGCAAGTGCGGGTCATTTTGGAAAAGTTGAATACTTTGGCTTGGTAGTTAATCACCCCTGGCTGTAGCAAGGAATGATTCACCGCTCCTTCACGACCCTGCTACTGTTAAACATGATAAGTTCTACATGATCAATTCTTTGGGATGTCTTCAATCACTGCCACATGCCTCGTATTCCTCTTATTCCTCAACCCACTTAGTATCAGTCACTATTGTTAACTACTCCACTGCTCTGATTTGTGAAATGGAGTATGTTCTCAGATTGAATGCAATTGCTTGTTCTTTTCATGGCCTTGCCACTTTGCAATCATGCTTGTTCTTCCCGAAATTCAGCAGACACCTGGACAAGGTGTGTCGGCTAAGTTGCTGGGATTGACTATGTAGTTAATATGGATTACACCTTGCATTTGCTTTTTTGATTGCTCTGTTGTGATTGTTGGATTTGAGACTGAAAATGATTGATAGGGAATTTTAGTTGGTGAGGTACTTTCTTGTCTGGTATTATCAATTTCATTCACCATTACATAGCCTTTTTTTCTCTTTTCTCATTTCACATTTCCAAGTGCAGAGAGGGGTCATTACGTGGTAACAATTCTCTTTTGATCGACTTTACACATTTATGGCCCCAATTAGCATCTTTTTCCATTATTTGTTCAGTGGTTAGGTCACTGTGTTGAAAGTTATAAATTACACAAGCCCATAATGATGATGATAATAGTGACACTCACTATCTCAGATATGGAAAGCTCTCACTTTTGCTTTGTGTGTATGTGAACTGTCAAATTGTCATTGTGAATTAATTGGCTGATTCTTGTTCAGTTTTTGCATCAGCTGTAATTTTGCATCTCATCCTTCTGTTTTTCCACTGTCTTTTAAAATGTTGTTTGGTTTTATTGGTTGCATTTGGCTAGCAAAGTGGATTGAAAGGAAGGCTGCTCCACCCAAAGGAGCCAAGAACAGAAATGTCTTTGAATGGGAAGCAAGGTGGTGGACAGTACCTTGAAGCTTTTAGCTATGAATTATGCTGTTTCTGTGGTTAATGTACACAAATGACAAGCATTGATCGTAACCAAATGTATTGCGGAAAATATGTTTGTGCACATGCACTCATGCCTGTAATTTTCATTATAGCTGCTCCTAAAACTGATGAATCACAATGTTACAGTTAAATTTCCATGCCAAATTCTCCTTTTAAGATCTTTTGGGAGTAGGGACTGCCAAAATAGTTTTGCAGGATAATGATATTTAGTAAATCTAACAGATGGAGCAATAATCTAATGATTGATGGTGTCAACGAAGTGTGGTTTGGTTGGTGTCTGTTCTTCTCACATTTTGTAAAAGATGTGGGAGTGGTAGATCTTGAGTTTGAATCTTCTCTACTACAAATTATTTTAAGGGCAAGGGCTACTCTTGTTGTGTAGTTTATAATGTTATTTCAGTTTATCAAACCTTTCATAAATAAATAAAAAATCTAATGATTGATGGTTTGAAATTATAATTGCAACAAATAGAGTTCAAATTTTTTATTGTTAGCACTTAGTTTTGTCACAGCAGTTAACCACAATTGTTGAATCAAACAGAAATAGTTGCTCCGTTCAGTGCAAGAAAACTTGTTAATAAAAATTATTAGAGTTAAATTATTAACCTCTTATATCATCATACTCTTATATAGTGATGATTCTGTATTAACAATTAATCTATTGGCATAATGAGGGGGAAAAATTGATCTCTGGTAGGATAGGCTTATTATGTTATGGGATAGGCAGAGCCATGAATACCAAGCAACTGTGCTGACGACGGCAGCTTGTTAGGCTTATTCCAATATAAATTGCGACTTTGATAGGCTGCTATGGAATTTGCCAAGTGGGCGACTAGGAATTAGAGTCACCTACCCCAATTTCCTCCAAACCTAGACTTGGATTTTGATTTGGTATCTCATTTTGGCATTGTACCTACACCAAGTGGGTTGAATCTAAAATGTTACAGAAACAAAACTTAGTTATTCAAAAGATCTTCCTACGTTATTTTATATATACCAAACGCTAAGACTTTGGTTACTTGATTTGGTGTATCGTCATTTTGGCATTGTACCTTACAGGCGCCCCGGCGGCCCCCGCCCGGCCCGCCCCAGTGGGTTGAATCTAAAATTGTACAGAAACTAAAACCTTAGTTATTGACAAAAGATCTTCCTACGTTATTTTATAATATATATATGATATAGTATATTATAGTATATATATAGTAATATATATATTATATATATTTATTTATTTATTTAAAAAAAAAAAAAAAAAAAAAAAAAAAAAAAAAAAAAAGGGCCTTTAAGTGCTCCCACCCCAAATTTTCAGTCTTATCCAAGAGATTTGACACCAAGCTTGGCTATAACCATATGCTTACCTAGATTGACACCTCTCTTTTCAGTGCGTTACAACCAAATTAATAATGGGTTAGTGCCTCTAATTAATTTGTTAAATAGCCCATAGCTTTCAAACCTGACTCTAATAGGTTAAAATCAAAGAATATGTTACCTAAATATATATGGGTAAGCAATATTTTCTAAGAGCAATCATTGCACGTATGCTTCTACGAATTAGCTGAAAAGATTGGGAATTGATTTTTCTTACATTTTGCTTCCTTTTTAAAGTTTACCATAACAACCTAAATACAAGTTCTTTAGCAATATTATTCAATAATATTCACCATTTATGTTCAAATTTCATTAACGGTCACTAATTTAATAATCGAGTATCTGACTCATAATGTATGCTTCAAATATTTTAAGATGATAATACAATCTTCTTTAATTTTTTTTTTTTATGTATAAAAAAAAATCATCAAATAGGATAGTTGAATGATATGTTAAAAAAGAAGACTAGAAATACTTCATTCTTAGATTTTTAGGTTGAATACATCACTACATGAGTTGAATCAAAATATAAAATAATCAAAATATTAAGTAAGAAAATGAAAATGGATCGAATATGTCTACCTTCCAGGGAGACATTCCTATTATGTAATTCATTATTTGATATTCACAATATAAATAATAATAATAATAATAATAATAATAATAATATTTGCAAAAAAACACATAGTAAGGAGATGGAATGAATTAATGATAAATAAACTATTCCTTTAAGTACAATAATTAAATTATAACATCTAATTTAAATGTGATTACCAAACCCAATCTTATTTTATTGAAGATGACAAGGCAAAAAGGGTTATTAAACACACTGAAGTTTGGAAAGATTTTTTTGGTATATATATCTTCTTATTACTGCTCTTTTTTTTTTTTTTTTTTTTTAAACACACTAGAGTTTGGAAAGACATGTTTTTATGGAGGTAATAGTAATATCTTGCTATTACTGCTACTTATTTTTTTTTTATTTTTGTATTCACTTCTTTTTCCATTCTATGGGAAGGCAAATTATAGGGTGCAAAAGCAAAAAAGAAAAAAAAAAAAACAAAAACGCAAAAATAAATAATAAAAAAAAATTTTTTTTTTTTTTTTTTTCCTTCTTTTTCCATTTCTATGGGAAGGCATATTATAGGGTCAAAAGCAAAAAGAAAAAAAAAAAAAAAACCAAAAAATAATAATAAAAAAAGAGACTACATGGACTAATCTAATATAATCCTCCCTAGTCCAGATTCAAAGAAAAAGGTAACAATTTGTCTGAATAGCAGCCTCTGGCCTCACCTATAAATACAGGATTTAATTCCATAGCTTCCCATCTCATTTCATTTCCATACTTTTGCCACTAATTACTAATACTTCTTTCATTTCAAGCTATGGGTTCTAATTATGGTTATTGCTTTGTTTGTTTCATTATATTGTTGCCTGTAATAAGTTACTCCCAAGACTTCACATACTCTAGGGCAACTTATTATGGTAGCCCTGATTGCTTAGGGACACCAAGTATGTGCCTAAAATTGATTATTAATTTTATTTTTTATTTTTTATTTTTTTGTTATTTAGGCACTAATTAATTTGTTTAATTTTTACATTTCAATTTAGCTGGAGCTTGTGGGTTTGGAGAATATGGAAGGACAGTCAATAATGCAAATGTGGCTGGAGTTTCTAGGTTGTACAGAAATGGCACTGGCTGTGGTGGTTGCTATCAGGTAATATATATGAACAAGAGAAAATAAATTAAGTTTATATTTATTGCAACATAATATGAGTGCTATATTGTCATTTCCAATTATAAAGATTAGTGTCCTATTGAAAACTATGATATAGTATATGTCAATCATGTGTGGTATGATTGACATTTTTTCATTGTATATAAAAATGTCGAGAGTACGAGATCTCATATTCGAGTTTTCTCCCGACTATAAGAGTTTTCATCAATTGGTGAACTTGGAGGAAGATTACTCGTATAATATTATTTTAAAAACACATATATACCATGCACATTGAAGATACTTAAAGGTCTTCTTAAAAACACAATTTAGTATAAAACTATAAAGCTTCCATGATTAAACGAAGGTCATTTGTGATTAGTGCAGTACTTGCTTGCGTACACTAATTAATAATATGAAGTTTAAAAATATAAATATTTAAATAAAGCACTACCTGATAAAAAATTTCTATAGTAGTAGTAATTAACAAATGATACTTACAAATTATTTATTGTTTCCATAATTAAATTCAGGTTAGGTGTAAGGCTCCAAATATTTGCACTGATGATGGAGTGAACGTAGTGGTGACTGACTATGGTGAAGGAGACAGAACCGACTTCATTCTTAGCACTCGTGCCTATGCAAGACTGGCTCAACCAAACATGGTCTTAGAGCTCTTTGCATACGGCGTCGTTGATGTTGAATATCGGAGAGTCCCTTGCCGATATTCCGGTTACAACGTCATGTTCAAAGTTCATGAGAATAGCAGATTTCCTGAGTACTTGGCCATTGTTATTCTCTATCAAGGTGGCCTCAACGACATCTTAGCAGTTCAAATATGGCAGGTATATATGTTTCTAATTAATTCCTATCTTTTTTATTATTTTAATCAAGATGGCAAAGCAATTTTCTTTTTTCGCAGACTTATTAATCACATTCGAATTAATTCTCAAATATAAAAATCGAATGCAGAAATTTATCGATTTTACTATATACCAGCTAAATAATTACATACTAACTTAAAATTCGAGGAATATCATAAAAAACGTTATTTGAAATAATGTGGTAGAAAGCAACATTGATCAAATTAAATGTTCATATTAAAAAATAATAATATTATATACTTGCATGCTAAATTTAGCCGTAAGTGCATACAAGACTTTAGGTTCAGAATATAAACTCAGTTTTCAGGTTCAAAAAAAAAAAAAAAAACCAGTTATACGTGATCTCGATGTACTGATGAATGACGCTTGTGTCTGTGTGAAGAGCTGAGTATGCGCGTTCGATCGGGAGTGTAGATCGTACGCTATAACGGATAGGTATAAGATTCAAATTAAATGTTCATTTAAAAAAATAATGCAGGATTATTGGCATATAAACTTGCATTGCTTGAAGATTTAGCCTCGTAAGTGCATCAAGACTTTTAGGCGTTCAGACAATAGTATAGAGGCTCACGTTTAATCAGTGAGGGTCGTGCAAAAGAAAAAAATATAAAGACCACGCTATTCAGGTGGAACGGTGTGTAAGTGATTTTGTTCTTTTATGGAAGGGATAAAATTGAGTGGGTACTACATTTTGATATTTTATGCAGGAAGACTGCAAGGAATGGACAGGTATGAGAAAGGCTTATGAGGAGTTGGGACATGCCGTAATGCCACCCAAAGGGTTAGCATTAGTTTGAGGATTCCAAGTGAGTGGGAGTGAAGGGCTAAAAGTGGGTTCAGGGCTTCAATGTTCTTCAAGTGGAATGGAAAAGTTGGAGTTGCTTAGAAATTCAGCCATTTCAACTTAATTAAGGATTATTAATTATAAAAAAAAAAAAAAAAAACCACCTATTCAGGGTGGAACGGTGTGTAATGTTTTCTTATTGGAAGGGATAAAATTGATGGGTATAATTTTGATATTTATGCAGGAAGACTGCAAGGAATGGACAGGTATGAGAAAGGCTTATGGAGGAGTTTGGGACATGCCTAATCCACCAAAGGGTTACATTAGTTTGAGATTCCAAGTGAGTGGGAGTGAAGGGCTAAAATGGGTTCAGGCTTCAAATGTTCTTCCAAGTGAATGGAAAGTTGGAGTTGCTTATGATTCAGCCATTCAACTTAATTAAGGATTTTAATTAATTAATTAAAAGTGAGAGTGGAGCTTCAGCTACTCTTTTAATTGTCTAAATTAGTTTGTATGTCTTTTCTAAATGTAAGCCAATAAGGTTAATTTGTCATGTCATGTTCAATCAAATAGGTTTCTGTTTTCCAATAGAATTTATATGTTTAGGTATTGTATTATTTTAGGTTGAGGAAAAATAAAATGGATAAAATAATATAGTGTGTAATTTACTTGCGAGAAATAAAAATTACATATTTTTATATGTGGCCTGAATTATATAACTCTATTCATAATGATTCATTTAATGACTGCATTTTAATATTTTTATCTAGTTTAATTTCTTCTTCCTCATATCTAAAATGTAAGTAATTTTAAATGTAAGTAATTTTAGGATGATTATTTTTTCTAAAAATATAATAATATGAGATAAATGATAATTTGATCAAATTACTTTAAATTTTTTATAATTTTAAAAAATTAATTACTTCTTTAGTTCTTGTCAAAATTACAAATGATTTATATTTTGATACTGATACAGTATTTTATTGTCAAATATTAATTAATCACTTGACGGTCACATCCAAAGTAATCCTCATAAATTAAATTTAATTTGTGTAGTAATAATTTTTTATGGATCTCTTGAATGGTGCGATTGACTCTTGAAACCAAACAATTAATGAGAATTGACTAGATTGAATGTAACTTCACCTATCATAATGCGATTACAAAATAAATTGGAGGAATCGTAAATTAAAGCAAGGCTTGTGAAAAAAAAAAATTGCAAATAAATTATTGAAATTTAAAAAATTGAAAGTGATTATAGCAAGTGCAATTGAAATGTTTAGATGGCATTAGCAATGTCTAAAAAATAAAATAGTTCGAGCAGCAATTGAAATTGAAAATGAGAGATTTTTTTTCAATTGAGTTGTTTTTGAAAATATTAATTTTGTTGATTTACTGAATTTTCATTTTATCTATTTTTTCCATATTTAATCCGTTGTTTGAAATAAATGAATTACATAAAATTTATAATACTTATTTATAAATTTGAATTTGTGGCTGATATAAAAAAATGAAAGATTTAAAATTTTACAAACTTAATTCTACGAATTCAAATATAATTAAATCAAATTCTATTAAAAAATGTCTATTTCCAAATAAATTCCACGAACTTAACTTAAACAACCCAAAACTTTATGAAAAAATTATACATCCTCTTAACCTTCCAAAATATAATGTCAACAATATTTTAAAAAATAAAAGCAAATGAATTTTCAATTTTAGACGTATTTCAAATATGAATAATATTTTAGAAAATAAAATCAAATGAATCTTTAATTTTAGACTTATTTCAAACATGAAAAATTCATTTACAAATAAATTTTATCTAGAATTCATTTATAAATGAATTCCACGATTTAATTAAAATGGATGTATCATTTAATTGGACTTTAAACACAATTAGATCCAACATAAATGAAATAAATCTTAGGCCTAAAATACAAGTGTTATGGGTTGCCCAAAAACCAAATACAAGTCCAACAGCCTTCTCCAAGAGATTCACAAGAATCATAGCTACAACTATATGCTTATCTAGATTGACTAGAGGGATATTAACCGGACAGGACACATATTAACTATTAAGATATATATTAAAAATGTTAATATAGTTAGAAGTCAGAGGACTAGGACAAAAATTTTTTGTTCCAAGCTTTTTTTTTCTTTTTTTTTTTTTTTTACCGTTTTAGTGCAATACTTGCCTGCATAATCCTCACATTATTGACCAGATTTGATTTTGGTATCATAATGTGTTTTTATCTAAAGGGATGAAATTGATAAGAATAATTGTGCAATTTATGCTGGAAGGTTCCAACAAATGGATAGGTATGACAAGGGCTTATGTTTTGGTATTAATTTTTAAGACTTATATTGGAATTACAGGGCAGATACAAAACCCAAATACAAACAACAAACAGTTCTTGAAAGGACTAGAGGTGTAACTTTAGGACCTACCAGCAAATAGTCTTCTCAAAAAAAAAAAAAAGGAAAAGAAAGGAGAACTAAACCAAAACCTGGTAGATCATGCTGAGAAGCGCATCAAACCACAATCACATGACAGCTGTGACTAGTGCTGTGATATGTTTGGTCTCCAAGTATGACAATTCCTGCATAAACAAAATTTAAGCTCTAGCTTAGTAAAATAAAATTTGCGGAAACTAATTCTACAATGAAGACACTACATGCATCCATGCATTAGCGAATGGAAAGTAAAAATCTAAATTTTATAAAAGCACTTCCTCTGGGATCTTATCATTAAATGCTAAATCAAAGAAAATCCTCAAAATTAATGAACACAGACATGGAAATTGCAAGTCCCCTGTAGCCTCCAGGGTTACCCCAACATTTGGAGACGTTGGGAATGCTAAAAATTGTAGAACAGTTCCGATGCCCAAGCCTACAATAAAATTTCAATCGAAAAACACAAAATCTACAGCAGAAAACATCTATTGTATGAATATGGCAGATAATATGGCGATGCACTGAGACTCTGTTAAGAAATGACAAAGGTGAGGCTCCCTTCTGTATTATGAGGTGCAATTACTTCAACTTTTCAATTTATCTCCTAAAATGCATATGTCAATAAAGATATACATATATACAGAAAGATGAAAATTCAAATCAGATGAAATATGTCAGAACATTGGGAAATATCCAAATCCAACCCCCAGATGCATAGCTATACTTAATGGCCATACTATAATTCAGGTAGCATAGATTTCTGGAGCCAAAAAATATTTTTGTCCAAAAGAATGCCCAGAATGCACATATTCATGTCCAAGAGGACTGAGACCAGTTCCATTATGCATTGTCTGTCCAACAGCCATTCAGTGTTTCTCTGACAAGCAAAAAGATGCAATGCCAAGCACAACCTATTGCAAAGGAATCAGATTCTTTTCTTTGACTAAACAAGCATGCATTCTTGATCATAAAGAGAGTGTGAAATGTAAGACAAATCATGCACGTCAAATTACACAGCAAGCATGCAGATACACAAAGAAACACGCATAATGACATGCTGCCCAAACACATATATGCATATGCTTGTACCCCTAGTCCATAAAGCAACTTACTTTGAGAAAGTAAGTTATTTTTGCTTCTTCCAAATCCAACACCTTTCGCTAAACAGCCTCAATACATCCTCCCAGTGCACTCTGAAGAACCACAGTAACAGCTCTTCTTCCTTACATTGCCATCAGAATCGAGAACCTGACCAATTATATAATTGTAATGGTATGTTAGCTCTTGCAAGGGAGGAATATTCTCAGCAGCAAACAGCATGATGTGAGGAATTCTCTTGTCCTCATGATCATAGAGAATATTTTGTGCATAGAGATTTGGGGAACAACTATGATTGATGAATCTCCCAATGTTGCCATACTTCGCTGCATCGATAGTAAAACAACTTTCCTTAACAACTTCACAAGAACTTGACTGTGTATCAGATATGAGGTTTGAAAGTCCATCCCAGAGAGAATTGTCATTGTTATTTCCAATATCAAATAAGTATTCATCATTACCAGTTCTTTGCTCAGCTTCCTTCTCTTCAAGAAGCTCTCCTACATACTCACAAATAAAACTTCCAGAAGGGATTGAATTTAAGGATCTCACTCCCCATCCCCTGGATTCAGTTTTAAAGATTTCAAGCTGAAATTTGATACCATGCTGGCTGACTCTATTATAGCAAGAAGGAGGACACTTGCAAGAAGGACCACACTCATAAACCATAGGCTTTGCTTCAACAATAGCCCCATTATGGTTATATGGAATTTCACCTCCATTCTTTGCCACACAAGGACAGTTCCCAGTTTCAGAGCAGCCATTAATACAAACACAACCCACGGGAGGAATAGGACGGCACCAATCAGGATATATCACACGCGTTATGTATTCAAATGGCGGAGGCTTCTCATCATCTATTGTGTTCACAGCACAAATAGGAATCAACTCTCTCCCTTCCGAGATATCATCTACACAGACACCCTCCCGTACTTTATATTTTTTGGACTTCTTCACAACTTTCCATGCAAGCTCTGGTTGACCCGGAATTCGAACCAACCTAAACTTATAGACCAGTTTACCATGTGGTCCCATTTCTTGCCAATATTTTTCCACCAAATATAGGCCATCATAGACATATGTCTTAGTTCTTGCACTGGATGATTCAGAAACTCTTGTATCACCACGAATGACCCTCACAGGATTCTTGGCCTCTATACTATTTCTCAAAGCAAGATTACCTCGTTCAAGCTTTTGATCTTCAGGTTCCCTTTCTCCAGTCTTCATCCCCCCTGAACCTGTATATGTCAAGACATCTGAGTCATCCATATTATCATCATAGCCCCCAGATGCTACAATACTTGTACAAATGGGACGTCCACCTTCCTTCACAAAATCTATACCTCCTTGAGTCTGGCGATGAAGGCCAATAATGTTAAGCTCTACCCTGTATTGAAATTCGTCACCAACTTCAACACCTGGAACAGATCCAATAATTTTCCCTTTTGTATTAACATATTTTCCTTTCTGTTTAAGGACAGTAGCTGCAACTAAATCAGGCCTCTTAATATTTTTCAACTTTGTCTCTTCTTTCTTGACAAGCTTCCTATAGACAACTTGGAACAACCGCAGTGTTTCCCTTACTTTATTTCTGGTGACAAGTGCATCATTGTCATGACCTATACCACTCAAACTGCTAGGACAGGAAGGAGGAAGGGTCACATCAAAATTATGAGATCGCTTAACCAATTGAAAATCATCAGATTCCCCACCATGCCCAAGATTATCTTCTGTATCCCATTCAGCCATCTGAATTGTGCCTTTATAAGCATTACTGCTAAGAGATGAGTTCTTCTTCTTCTTCTTCTTCATACATGTTCCTCCAAAGTCCTGCACATCATTCTTCATTGTCCTAACAGCAGCTTTGGATTGTTCTTGCAATATGATAGCTTTTTTCTTCCCTTTGTCTTCGTCTGTACCACCAGCTAGTTTAGTAGGTTTACGGGACATTTTTCCTTGCTTCCAAGGATTATTCACAGAAGCCATAAGACCAACCACAACATCCTCAAACAATTTAAGTTCTGAACCTTCAATGTATTCTACAATTTTTCTCTTCATATTTTTTTTCTCCATATAATCCATCCCCATATTATCCTCCAGGCCTCCAATATACCTCTTGTCTGATTCAGGAACTGCCTCAATATTAAGGTCAGATTGATTTTGAATGCTTTTCCCAGGAGATTTGATACCTTGTTCTAGTATATCCTGTTGGGTCAGGTTCATCTCATTCTCAGAACAAGCTCCAAACTCAGCTTTCTTCCTACTATCTTCAGCATCAGGTCCTTCAAATCCAGCTTGAACATGAACCCCAGTCAGAGTAGGAACATTCCTCTCCAACCTGTATTTGAGAGCATCTCCATTTGGAACACTGTCTCCCACTTGTTCATCAGTCTTGAGTCCCTGTTTCATTTGCTCTTCTTCAATAACAGACTGCTCTTCACCCAGACACTTATTCTCAGTAATAGCAAGAATATTAGCACTCTCCTTAACAAAACGAGGAGCATTTCTTCCACAATGTGGAGGGAAGTCTCTGACAGCTGAAATTATCCTCCGAGGAGGGTATTTTCTTGGGTCCATATGATCCACTCGATAATTAGCATCTGCCTTAGTCAAATCCTTTGTCAGGCCAACTATTTCATATCCTGAAGGTTTTACTAAGTGATCAATATCCCCTGCATAATTCAAATCATCTGGACCTCCAAGTAATGGCAGTTTAGCAGGTGTTACATTTACCGAATTGAGCCCATCCGCCTGATCAGATGAGATCAATGGTGCTTCTGCCTTGGATTCCTCATCATTTGTTGGCCTAAGCATTGTTGTAGGATCCAAACTTTCCAACACACTGGAACATTGAGAACCAAGCACAGTGACATCCCCAAATGCATCACAATTCTTCTCTCGATCTACAGAATTCTCGACTTTACCAACACAAACAGCTTCTTCATTTGGTCTTGAAGAGATCCGTAGGGCAAATCGTCCACACCCAGTAGGAAACTTCCTAAAAGCTGAAATTCTCCGCCGCTTGTACTTGGGCAAACCAGTAGGCAAATCACAATGACCATTTTCCATTAGCATTCTTCCTGATTTCCCCGCAGAATAACTACAATTGCTCAATGACACCACCCTTGTCGACTCTGTTTGCAGTGTGTTGTCCACCAAACCCATTCCAACACATGAAGGAAACTGGTGAAGCGTCCAGAAAAAACCTAAAATTAAAAAAATTATCCGTAGCAAACAGTTGATTAGCAAGGATTTTATGGAAATGAAACTAACACCATGTTGTTGCCTAAAGAGAAGATAAAAAGATTTATAAGTCAACTAACAAATAAATTCCAAGAATCTTAAGATGCTGTCTCAAGACCTCGAGTGTTACACATAAACAAAAACATCAAACTATAAACAATGCAACCGCTGTTCTTTTACAACCAAAAACAGAAAAAAAAAAAAAAAAAAAAAAAAAAAAAAAAAAAAAAGTCAACTAACAAATAAATTCCAAGAATCTTAAGAATGAGCTGTCTCAGACCCTCGAGTGTTTTACACATAAACAAAAACATCAAAAAACTATAAAACAATGCAACGCTGTTCTTTTAGCACACCAAAAACCAGAAAAAAAAAAAAAAAAAAAAAAAAAAAAAAAAAAAAAAAAAAAAAAAAAAAAAAAAAAAAAAAAAAGACACTAAGTTATTGATGTAATCTCTCACCAAAGAGAATTTGAAGACACAATACTCACAATACTCATTAATTATCAACAACCTCGGGTTAAAAGAATAAGAAGATGGATGGAAATTTCTCAATAAAACTATACAATAATTAATCAACAACATATGAACCTATAACCACATTGACGTTTCCAGGCAAAAATGGGCCCTCGAATGAAAACAAAGGAGAAAAAAGCTTGATTTAGCACATCACCAAACAGTATTAACACTATCTGCGATTCACCTAAGATTTGTACCGTTCAAGGAAAACAAAAAAGCATTGGAAAGTCGAACCCAATATTAAACATACATTGTACAAATGCTCACTCGGATGCATAATAAATAACAATAAATACAAGAATAATCCTCAAAAAAACAGTTAATTAAAGGAATCAAGGACGTACAAATTTAATATCCATGATTACTTTCATCGATTAGCTAAGAATTTTCAGAATAAAAAGGAAATCGAAAAGAAAATCATACACGAAGAGACGATAGAGATTCTTTTAGATGATCACAAACCGATTAGTACAAACGTGCTGGCTTTGTTTTCTACAAAATCAACGTCCGGGAATGTACAGAGAGCGAGAGACGAGCAGTGAAGAAGAAAACTGCATGTGCGAGGTCGAAAGCTAATATGGAGGAAGTCGGTCTGCAAGTACAAAGCAAGTAAGGCGTGATCTTTGGCTTTGCGGCAAGGAAACGTTGTCGTTTGAATTGCACAGGTAAGAAGTACCATTGGAGTTGGCACGCGCTGCAATGAAGATTGATAAAAAAAAATTTTCCCTATAGGCAAAAAGGAAATTTATGGGTCTCGATACATAAATAGATAAAACTCACTTTGCCCCCCAAATTTCAACAAAATATAGAAATTATCCTAAAATTTAAATTTTTTATATAATTATCATTTTAATTTTATAACAAATGAATAAAAAGGATTATTTTTTGATAAATTAAAAAATATTTTTATGTTTTTAATTGATATAATTATTGTTATTATTTTTCAGAGTTATTATTTTTTTTAATAAAATTGAGATTTAAATTGAGAGGATAAATTGAACATTATTCCTTCATAAATTAACAGTTAAACCTTACACGAAAGATTTAGTAGCACTCTTAAATTAACGTATTAAACCCTTCAAATATTAAAATTACATCTATCAATAATTCAACTTTGTAAATTCCACTTATTAAATATAATTTTGTATTTTTTTTAATTATTCGTTATATTTTAATTAAGTGTAATATTTTGTACATACCTTTCCACAAATTATTAAACGATGTTTTTTACTTATTTAATTATTGAATAAGTATTCAACAAACATAATTTTGTAATTGAAGTATTCAATAAGTATAGTTTTAAAAATTGAAGTATTAGTAGATATATTTATATAAATATGAAGGATTTAATAGATAAAGTTAAAATTGGAAGTGCTGCTGGATGATTTTAACATTAATTTGCAGACCTGAAACTTGAAATTAGATAAAACTATGGTACAGAAAGCAAAGTTTCTTTATTCATAGTGAACTCTTTTTTAACCTTTATATTCAAAGTGTTTAAATATAAGTTACTATATGAAACAACCCGAATTTTTATTTTCAAAGATTTTCCAATTAAATTTAATAAACTGACAGCCTGGAAATTTATTTCAATATTTTAATGCGAACATAAGTTACTATTAGAAACAACCCGAATTTTTAGTTTGTCAAAGATTTTCCAATTAAATTTAATAACTGACAGCCTGGACAATTTTATTTCAAATATTTTAAATGCGAACACTGTAAAAACGAACCAAAAACCGATTGAAAAAGCCGAAAATAAACATTGAAAATCAACGAATATTTTTATTTTTTGTTGGGTCGGAATCGAAACCGGTTCGACGCCAAAACATGCTAGAAAATCTACTCTTTTTTTTACTCCAGCGCTGCAACCTTCATTTCGTCACCCCTTCACGCAATTTCTGCGCCAACCTCCAGCCCACCACCAACACCACCAAACCTCCTTCTCCTCTCTTCTTCCTCTTTCTTCTTTCTTTTTTCTTCTTTCTTTCTTTCTTTCCCTTTTCTTCTTCCTCTCTTCTTTCTTTCTTGCTGTGACTGCGTCTGCGTTGGGTCCAGCCAACACCAGCAAGCGCGATCCTCCACAGACCACCACCGCGCGCCGCCTCCACCTTCTGTTACGCCAGTCGCAGCCGCATGCAGCTCCAGCGCAACACCAGCTCGAGCGGATCTCCATCACAGCAACGCCACCACCCGTTCCTCCGCCAGATCGCGCCACCACTGCAACTCAGTTTCTCCTTCGCGTCGATTTGAGGTGGTCCAGCCGCTCCAGCCCGACTCCGGCCATCTGCTTGTACGTCCAACGCGCATAGCTCCAATCCGGCATGCGTGAAAATTTCCGATCTAGCAAAAAATTCGACAAAAAAAAATATATAAAATATATTCGAGATCGCCCGGGTCCATCTAGTGCTCCTCTAAATTAATTTTATTATGTAGTTATTAAATTGTAGTACTTTTAGTTAGGCTTAATTTTTAAGTTGATTATTTGAGTCAATTAAATTAATTTTATTAATGGTAGTTAATTAAATTTAGTACTTTTAGTTAGCTTAATTTTAGTTGATTAATTTGATTTTAGTAATTTAGTTAATGAGATTGATTTTAGCAATCTTGCTTAATTAATTTAATTTAGCAATTTTAATTAGTTAACTAATTTAATTTGGTTAGATCTACTGATTAGTTTAATTATTTGATTCATTAAATTAATTTAATTTAGTGTTGATCCATTGATTAATAAAAATTACTTGATTGATTAGAATTAAATTCGAGTAATAAATGAATTTGTTAGGAAATGATAAATAATATTAGAATTAAAGAAACATTTATCTTTATGTTGATATGGAGACTATGGGGATGTTATAGGAGAAAGTGAATAGGTTGGGATTGATTGGCCGATGGACTGTAGTGGTTGGATTATGGTATATTAGTTGATATTAAAACGCATGGAGGATAGTCCAATTTTTGGGGAGATGCTGCCGAAATTTTCGGTAGATAAATAACAGTAATCTTCAGTGGAAATTAAACTTAAATTTTGGTAGGAATAAAATAGATTTCCCAGAAGAAAATAAATAAAATAGAGTTAGATAGAGAAATAAAATTTATTACAGAAAAGAAATTAAATATCGACATTTTATTTACGTAGAAAAAAATGTAGAAAATAAAAATAAAATTGCTTAGAGTGGTAGAAGAAATATTGTTCTGATAGAAATTATTTTCTTTACTGGTGTCGTTCCTAACTTGCGTAGAATCGCCGGGTCCAATCTAGTGCTCTTCCAAGGACAGCAATCAAAGCTAGAACTTCGCTGCTCCATCGACTGGTGTAGTAATAATAAATAATGCATGTCAACACTGCATTTGCATAACATTAACATTTTTATATATTTACATATTGTATTTTTCTCAATATATTAGTGTTGATCACTATAATTATACTTATGCATAAGTTGTGCATTATGGATGAAAATTGGTGTATTATGATAAATGAATTGTTTGATTATTTGTGCTGGTAATAATACTGTGTCTCTGTTTGTGTGGAGTTGGGATAGAAGTGGGTCGAACCCGTGTGAGGACGGTCGATAAATATGGATCCTGATGAACTGATGAAATTGGACCGTCGGCCGGAAAAATGGGAGATCGGCGCCCCCGTGTGCACCTGATGAACTGATGAAATGATGTTGCTGATATGGAAAAGAAAAGAGAGAATGTAAAATAAAATATTGAGAGGACTGGTCAAGTGAGGATTAGACCAGTCGGCCAGATATGGGGGATTGGCTCTCCGGGTGCACATGTTTGAGAGGATGGGCTGTTTGAGAGGACGGCTCATCGAGGGATTCGGTGACGCCACTGACCAATTTCCACGTGAACTAATTTCCACGTGATGTGATTATTTGAAGGTGATATTGTTTGTGGGTGCTGATGTAATGTCATATGATTGACTGTTGTGTGTTCATTCAGTATATTATGGTGCATTTTGCTTGACTGTATGTGGTGTGTATTATTTATTATTATTCACTGAGTTGCAAAACTCACCCCTCCCCAACAAACCTTCCAGGTACTAGGAAGCAGCTGATTCGGCTGAAGCTCTGCAATCTTCTCTGCAGAGTTACAAATGTAAACTTTATATTCATGTTATTTAATTTTGGATGTATAAATTATTCTGTTATCAGATTATTTTTGGACTCCGCAGTTATAGGTTGTAGTATTAATATCTGGACCTTATTGTTAGCACTAACACTCATAAATAAATATATGTAATTAGCATAGCAGGTGAACCAGTAACCCATAAACTGTAGATTTACTAATTTTATTTAGTTAGAAAACCGTGGTTCCAATACATTTAATGCTGTTATCTTGAGGTTTGGGCTAGAGTTTGTATATGGGTTTACTGTTTTGATGAAATCTGGGAAAAGATAGGTAGACATATTGGAATAATTTACTCTACGGGCCTCGGGCGGCCTTAAGCTATTGGATAATTTAGGCTTACTACGGGCCTCGGGGGCCTTAAGCTTACCTGGGCTCTAGTGCCGGTTCGGCCCATGGAAACGGGTCGTGACACTATATTTAAATTTGACTAAAGAACTTTTTACCTAAGTAGGTCATATAATATTGTAATTATCTTAATTAATCTAAATTTAGTAAAATATTAAATTTTTATATCATCTGATTGTTGTTATTAAATATAAAAATAATTGTATTTATTGCGTAAATTTAAAAACACTCTTCTCAATACAACCATAAAAAATAAAAGTAAAAAGATAAAAAAAAAAAACACAGTCTAATATCAAATTTGCAATGAATTTGTGAAATTGCAACTATACTCTATACATATTACATCTCATTATCTTTTGAATATAATATATTTTTCAAATTAAAAGAGTTAAATTAAATAATTCAAATGTTTATCTTAAAACTTCTTTTTTTTTTTTTTACACTAAACTAATTGTTCCAACGTGTATAACTAAATCTTACATTATTTAATTTCATATATTAATAAAGGTCACATTTATTTGATTTAAAATCTCAAATTAATTAGTGTAATCATGAAAAAACACAGCTTTCTAATGTGTAATTTGCATTGAATTAATTTTTGTACTTAATTTTTTATTTATAGCTATTGAACCAGAAGTTTGATATTATATATATGGTTTATTTAATCTTTGGTTATTATATAATGTCTAATTATATAACTCAATACGTGATAATACTTTGTAATTCTAATTTGTAGTTTAATTAATCTTAATTTTTATCCTAAATTCATGTATTATTTTTTAAAGTAACCCATGTTATAGATTTAGATAAAAACATTCATTTATTTTTTTCTATTTAATTATATATAACTAATCTTCCAACTAATCAAATTTTAATGTTAACTTTAATTAATTCAATCTACTTTAGATTCTTTTCCATAATTTATTATTATTTATTAAGAAATATATTACTCCTCGTCCCATTTTGTTTGCTTGTTATTCATTTTTTGGATGACCCAAAATATTTGTAAGGTTTTTAAATTTGTATATCTAAATAATTATTCTTTTTAATGGAAATAAACAATTATTTTTTCTATAATAAATTGTTCATTAAATAAAGGACTTTGGTTAATATTTTAATAAATTAAGAGTAAAAAATGACAAAATAATATTTATTGACTAAATGTTTAATATACGTGTTTTGTTAAATCATGCAAACAAAATAGAATGGAGAGATAATATTTATTCTTTGATATAAAATAGAAAATAACACTCACTAGGAATATATAAATATAAAATTATGATATACCAAGTCATATTAGCAAATCATATAATATATTAAAAGATTTTTTTCAATAAAAAAATCATAAAATTAATTATATACTCATTGAAACGACCCGAAAATTTAATTTCGTAGAATTTTCATTTAAAAACTAAATTTTTTATTTTTTATTTTCAACCAATGAGATTATACCGGCTAGTATTTAAAAAACAATAAATTTTTATTTTTTATTTCAACCATTGAGGATATATACCCGAGCTAGTAATTATTATTATTCTAAACTGGGACCAATAACAATAAATTGAATTTATCGACAAACCAAAGCAGAAAACTCGAAAACAACGAAAATATGAGAGCCGAATCATCGAATTAGACCAAACCGGTTCGAATGCGAAACCGGAATGGTCTAGCAAAGACCCCAAGATGTTTCGAACCGGAATGGTCTAGAAGCCCCAAGATTTTTTTTTTCTTTTCTTTTTTTTTTCTTTTTCTTTTTTTTTCTTTTCCTCCTTTTCTCTTTTCCCTTCTTCTTCCTTGCGCCAGCGCCAGGTGCGCGACACCCCTCCCCCTCCCTTTCTTTTTCCGACCATCCGAGACCATCGCCAACCTCGTTGTCGCCTCCTCACTGCAGCAGCCCTCGCCTCCCTTCCTCTCTCTCTCCTTTCGTTTCTGGCGTACTACACTCACAGCAGACTTGTGAGTTTGTGATCGGAAATCGCGTCGCCTCTTTAGCTCAACTCTCCGGCGATCGATCGACTCCAGCTTCATCCCCATCGACGGTGTAGCTCCGCTCTCCCCTTCTCCATCGTCGTGTCGATAATACAAGAACTGTACAATCTTAGAAAGGTTTGATTAACTAGTTAGCAAAGTAATTACATTTTGTTAGTATCCAAAATAAGTTATATGTATGAATTTAATAATAGTTAGGATGTTTTAGTTTCTATGAAGTTGATTAGTGAATTTGCCAGCCTGTGTGCTATGAGATTAAACTAGAATTTAGGAATTTTATTTTTAATTATTCCTTCAAATTATTGCTTGATATTGTACATATGAGGTAGTAGGTCTAATTTTTGCAACAGATTGGTTAGTTGGTGTGCAATTTAAGATTTTAGCGTAGAAAAAAATCTACGAATCTGTGTAGTGGCAGCAAATATATTAAATTGTTTTAGAAAGACAAATATGAATGAGGAAGTGTATTTTTTTTAATTTCCAGGTCGATAGATATTCATCAATGCTTATTCATATTCAATAGATGATGGTTCATGGATCATTAAATGGAATTTCGAGATCTAAATTAATAACAAGGAAATGGAAGAGTTTATAAATTATAATTGCATATAATTATTAAAGGTGTATATATATATATATATATATATAGTTACAGTAGAAGGATATATATATATATATAGTTACACTAGAAGGATATAAACGTTAAGCCAATATAAATTTGCAATTGTTTATCTACTTAGTTATTTGCTTAACCTTATAAAGTAAAGTTAAAATTTTGCATTGGTGATTAATTATTGATGTTGTTAGTTGGATGATACGAGATACTTAGAACATAATGTGTAAATTTGAATAAAGTAAAACTTCTTGTTCTAATAAGTGGTAATTGAGGTTAAGCTTGAAGTCTTACATGCCTGGGTACCAATGAAAAGATATGGAATAAGAATTAATCATGAAAGTTAATTATGCACATATGCTTGTATATACATACGTATGTATCCAATGACTGATAAATGATGTTATTTAGAATATGAATTAAGCTGAATTGAATTAAGCTTCATGTAAGTTTGTTATGGGGATGTTAAATGGCCGATAAATTGTCATTTAAAGGCGGACGGGTATTTTGATTTGATTAATTGCCCGACGGATGGACTGTGTGTGATATATATATATATATATATATTGTGATATTTTAAACAGGTAGACTCAGTCCTATTTTTTAGGAGATGTTGCCGAAATTTCAATAGAACCTAGACTAAGTTTTAATTATGTCATAATTAATGAACATAATAAATAAGTTCATTTAGATAATTCTATAACTTGGTACGTAATAAATAGAGTGCTCTAATTATTTAATTATTCTTTATACTCATTTAATTATTTACATAATTTATTTATTTATTTCCTTATTATTGTTTATTAATTGTTTATTTAAAATTTTATTATTGTTGTTTATTGTTAATACTATTTATTTTTAATTTATTTGCATTGATTTTGGATGTTTAATTGTGCATTGCATTAGATGGGTTAATTGATTTATATGTTGCTGCGATTTGATGCAATGTTTTGATTAAATTGTGTTGATGATAATGTTATGCTTTGTTTGTGTGGAATTGGGGATGAATGGACACCGTGGTTTTTTGTGGAGGACGGTCCCTGTGATATGGATCCGAAATATTATATGATTATTTGACCGTCGGCCCGGAAAATTGGGAGAAATCGGCGCCCCGTGTGCACCTGATGATATGGATTATAGTGGAAAAACCAACAGGATGGCTTCTTGTTTGTTGCGCACCTGATAATCTAGATTTGATTGTAGCCCGCAGGGTGGCCTCCTGTTGTGAGGCACTTGATGATCTAGAATTGGATGGCCGACCACCGGGTTGCCTCCTGTTGGTACATGGAAACGAAAGAGAGAATGGAATAGCAATGAAGGACTGGTAGTGAGGATTAAGACCAGTTGGCCGTATGGGGGATCGGCTCCCTGGTGGCACATGTATGAGAGGGCGAGCCAGTGGTGAGGACGGCCTCGTTGGGGTTTCAGTGTGTGTCGCCAACTGCCTAATTTCCACGTGAATGTGATTATATGTTAATGATTGTGAGTGCTGGTGATGTGTCATTTGTGTGACTGGCTGCGTGAGCATATAACTAGTCGGATGACTAGATTGATATATTTACACATATGTGTGACTGCGTGTGTTGTGTAATAATTATTATTCCTTAAAAAAACTCACATGTCTTGTTTAATTTTTCAGGAAGTAAGTTTCTCTTTAGTTCGGTATAACCTATGTTTCTTCACCGCATGGCTATAAAGAAATTTTCCTAGTTCTATAATCATTTTACTATGTAATTATATGTATAAAAAGCTATGTATACCAAATAGTTAGTGACTCCGCAGTTGTAGAATTTACTTACATTGAAGTTTGCGTACAATTAGTCGTGTATTAACATAGACGATATAATTATTGAGTTAAAAATGTGATGTACTATTAATTGGGTCCGAACCGTGGAATGTTGTAGCTGATAAATTTGGGCCGAGATTTAATAAAAAGGATTGAGGTTTATTTTTTTCATAATATGGGCTGAATGTTTGAAATTTATATTGAAATAATAAATTTTAGTGTTTTAGTGATTCAGGCTTACTACGGGCTTCGGGAGCCTTAAGCTTACCTGGGCTCTAGTGCCGGTCCGGCCCACGGAAACGGGTTGTGACAGTGTGTTTCCTTTTAACTGAAAAAAAAAACATAGACGATGCCAAGTCCAGTATCATGAACTTTTTACCAAATAGGGTATTATACTCTCATTTCATCCATCATGGTTGGACAGCAATCATAGAAAATGATAATTCATATAAAATATGATAGAAAACAACAATAAATACTATCAGAAAAGAAAATAAACGATTATTCTAAATGACAACTAATTATTGATTAAGTATACGAATAATAAATATTGGATAGACTTACCTATAGTCAGTATATAGATTCACCTATATATCAAACCAAACACAAATAATATTTTAGTTGAAAATAAAGGGTTTTTTTTTTTTTTTTTTTTTTTTTTTTTTTTTTTTTTTTTGCTATACACTGAGGAAAAATTTTTTTTTTTTTTTTTTTTTTTTTTTTTTTTTGCTATACACTGAGGAAAAAAAGGATAAAACAACAACATTTTTTTTAAAAAATTCTTTTTCGATTGGTTTGGTGTAGGAGACCACCCATACACCGGCTATAAATAAGTCTTATCCAACAAATATATATCACCGGAAGATATATTGTATAAAATATGAGATCAATTCACTCTTCTTCTATTTTAAAAAAGAATTTATCATTTATTTGGTTTCTCTTTTTTTATATGTTAGTTTTTCTACAACATGTATTGCACATCGTCATTACTTGTTATTTATATTTATTTATTTATAATATTAAGTAATATAGTATTTGATGGAAGTGAAAATGAGGAGTAGACAATTCAAAGTATATATAATTATATTTGATTCTATCTCTCCCTCAAAGGTATTTGTACAAGAATTTATAGGAAAAATGGAGTGTCAGTTGCCTGACTCTGAGTAGGAGACAATGCATTAATGAGCAAGTAGATATCATTGATTATTAAATGTGAAATTTTGACCGAATGTTATATATTTTGAAATGATTATGTAATGCTCTGTATAAGTACATTGATAAAATTACACATATGTTCTTAGATCATTTATTTAGTCTATCAAAAGTCCCCCAAAATATAGTGAATATTTATCTTTGATATGGACATATTTTGCCTAATTGATTAAGCCCATTAAATGGTTATTCCACTTTTGATACATGTCTGGGCCCAAAATTCGACCCATTGTAATTGGTAGTCAAGAGTTGGGCTTGTTATCAAGGAGTAGCTGTTCGCCTTGTAAGCTTTCTGCATTTTTTAACTGTCGCTTTAATACTGGTGATTTTGAATTTTGAAAGTGACTCTTCTTGTGCTTTGGCGCTTCAATTTTCAGCGACGGTTCGTGGGACTTTCCTTGCTATATTTACTATCCCCTTTCTTCAGGATTTTTCGTGATTGTTCTTCGTATATTCTTGAACTTATATGCTTTTAGCGTTAATCTCTCAAGCTACTTCTTTATGTGATTCAAGTAACTCCTATTATCTTTCTTTTTGAGTTCACGCATTATTGTTTTTCTTTTTCCTCCCAGTATGAGTTCTAGTCGCTAATCGAAAGGTAAGACCTCTGGCTATATATCTTCCGAGTCTTCCAGTCATGAGGATGATCAAGTAAGGTTAGAAGGATAACCACATCTTCGGGATGGTGGATTCAGAGTCTGACACTGGTAGCGAGATACACTTAAAATTGATGGAGACTACAAGATATGCCCTCCTTCGCGCGAAGGGGTGACCCAGTCCCGGCCTCCCAAACCGGGGTTATGCCTCCCATTCCTTAACTACGAGATGAAACTATGCCCGAGCAATCACCTGAACAAGGAGGTGATACAGGACTAGACCCCTAACTTCGCCCCAAAAGCTAGCTCGTAAAGGAAGGACTGAACCCAGCCTTATACACTGGCCCGGGATGTACTCCGCGGGCGATGTGGGACGTATCATCCCTGTAACACCCCTTCCCGGTCCACCCGTTAACCCGAATGAACCGAGTCCCGGTCCACCCGTTAACCCGGAATGAACGGAGTCGAGATGTTTACAAACTGGTTGACTGTTATGGTCTGACATGCTGAAAACATACTGTATTATTGAATATATAACATGCTGGTACTTGTTTCCAAAAATAATGTAATTTATATTTACAAAAACATGATACAAGTTTACAAATGAAATGGGACCCAACTTGTTGCCCTATACATTGCCATTATAAAAAGAAAAACCAAAATGAATTTCTACCCTGAAGACCGATCTTCTACAGATGAACTGCAGCAGTTGTACGCGGATCTCTATGGGACCAGTCTCAAAACCGTGCAAGTTAAACAGGTTAACTCGCTGAGCAAATTAATGCTCAAGTGGATATCTCAAACAAATAAAGAAACAATTAAACAAAGCACATACATGGATAGAAATAAGCATGTAAATGCATATGGATAATTAAACATATAAGCACATATAGCATGATCCTTTCATTATACCTTGATTATCTTTCGTACTGGTTATAATACTGTATGATTCATGAAATGTTATGTCAAGATATCTGAATGGCTCCATAAGGTTATAGTGAAACCGAAGTGATAAGAAAAATGTGGGTCCCGAATATATATGGCACAACCCAAGAGGGGAGTGAATTGGGTTTTCTAAAAACTGAAATAAATTTTAGAAATTCTAAACAAGGATTAGAATTCTAAGCACCCATATATAATCATATCCACTCAACGACCTGTAGCCGGAGTACCAAACTGTATGAGGCGCAGATCTGCTATCCTATGTCGCGACATAGCCTTATCTATCTAGTTTCTACCTAACCTACCTAACCTCAATGGAGCTTAAGATTAGCATGTCAACAATGTAACACAATAGCACATAAATGGTTTCACAACGTCATAGTTCATCATATTGATTTGCTCTGATACCAAAATTTGCTTACATGTTGTTTGAATCCATGTTCTTATATTATATTTTTGTTTTACAATGATTGGATGCATGTATGTTGAGCAAAGGAATGTAATTGTATGGAAAATGAAGTCCAAAATGCATGAAACCACAAGTCGCGAGCGCACAGGGACAAGTCGCGAGCGCGAGATGCTTCCCAAGGAGAAGTCGCGAGCGCGTCTTCAAACCTTGCGAGCGCGCAAAGTGCAATTGAGAGTCAGAGAGGCGAGATCAGAGAGGTTTCTGGCTCAAGTCGCGACCGCGCAGCACAATCGGGGGAGTGCGGGATTGAAAAGTCGCGAGCGCGCTTGTGTGATCTCGCGAAGCGCGAAATGCGCAAACTGGAGAGTCAGAAGAGTTTTTGCCCAAAAGTCCGGGACCGCGGCCATTGTGAAAGTCGCGAGCGCTAGATGTGCCATTTGAGAGTCAGAGAGGTTTTTGGCCAAAGCGCGGACCCGCGCATGGAAAAGTCCGATAGCGCGACTTGCTTCCAGACCGCGCTCGAGCGGCGGCGACGTGTTTCCAGATTGTGCAGTCTTGTGTTCTTTTGGCCCATAACTCTCAACAATATACAACTTCAAATTGAATGATTCAAAAGCCCATGTAAAGCTAACACATAGAGAAACAAATAACTCTTCTATGACAATTCCTAATTCCATCATTTTCTGGGGTCAAAATCAAGATGAAGTTGCTGGTGAAATTTCCAGCAAAGCTCTGTTTCATAAAGTCATTCCATCCCCTGTTTTCACAACATATCCAATCTTCTCACTCAACAACAAGCACCATATCATCTCACTAGCAACACACCACACAATTTACATGCAAAGAATCTAGTAAACAACATGAGATAAAAGAACAACAACTGCTTAGTTCATCAGGGTAGTCATGGCATGTACACTATACTGACTTATGCATTCAAGCCCGGGGAAATTAAACCGAGGGCTCTGACACCAAAATTTGTAACACCCCTTCCCGGTCCACCCGTTAACCCGAATGAACCGAGTCGAGATGCTACAACACTGGTTGACTGTATGATTAGACATACTGATATCATAATACTGAATATTTATATATATATACCGATGAATCTAATATCATGCTGAGATTGCTTATAGTAATAATGTACTGAATATTTACAAGACATGATACTAGTTACAAAATGGATTGGGCCCAACTGTGTGCCTCGTATACTTGCTATTCATTATGCTGTATGACTTATGCACTTTTAGTCACATCATATAAATTACGATTAATAACATCTCATGACTGTATGACTCTTTACAGAAGCAATAATTAAACGTGTAAGCATATACAACAATATACGTTCATGATCTTACCTGATGTTCTTTATGTTGTATGAATTCTGCAACTCTGATTAAACTCAGTGAATATTACAATGAATAATGAAACATAGAAACATATAAGCACATACATATGTAGAAATAAACATGTACTTACATATGGAATGTAAGCACACAGATCATGATATTTTCATTTTATCTTGATAATCTTTCTTGCTGTATAGTAGACTGTATGATTCATGAAATGTTATGTCAAGATATCTGTATGGCTCCATAAGGTCATAGTGAAACCGAAGTGATAAGATAAACTGTATGAAACTGGATGAAATTGTATGCCATAGGCCCCAAACCGGATTCGCCTATGCCAATATTGTCCGTTTTGGTGCCCCTAACCGGATTTGCACCGCACGGTTTAATCATATCCACTCAACCTATAGCCGGAGTTCAACTTGTATGGGAGCAGGATCTGCTATTTTCTATTTGTCGCGACATAGCTTATCTACATGGTTGTCTACCTAACCCTCAATGGAGCTTAAATTAGCATGTCAACAATGTAACACCAATAGCACATATAACACCATAACACATAAATGATTGCATAACTTCATAGTTCATCATGTTGATTTGATTTCACATCATATGAATGCTTGTATGTTGTTTTAATCCATGTTCTTATAGTATATTTTTGTTGTACAATGATTGGATGCATGCATGTTGAGCAAAGGAATGTAATTGTATAGAAAAAGAAATCCAAAATGCATGAAAACACAATGTCGCGAGCGCGCAAGGAGAAGTCGCGAGCGCGAGCTGCTTCCCAGAGAGAAGTCGCGAGCGCGTCTTCAAACCTCGCGAGCGCGAGATGCACCATTTGAGAGTCAGAGAGTTTTCTGGCTCAAGTCGCGACCGAGCGCGAGACGAAGTCGCGAGCGCGCTTGTGTGATTCGCGAGCGCGACATGCGCAAACTGAGAGTCAGAGAGTTTTTGGCCAAAGTCGCGACCGCGCATGTGATCCTCGCGAACGCGAGTTGTGCAATTGAGAGGCTTGTGGAGTTCGCGAGCGCGAAATGTGCCATTTGAGAGTCAGAGAGTTTTTGACCAAAGTCGCGACCGCGCATGTGAAAGTCGCGAGCGCGACTTGCTTTCCAAACCCCGCGGGCGCGCGACGTGTTTCCAGATTGTGCAGTCTGTGTTCTTTTGGCCATAACTCTCAATATACAACTTCAAATTGAGTGATTCCAAAACGCGCGTAAAGCTAACACAAAAAGGGACAAATAACTCTTCTGTGACAATTCCTAGTTCCATCATTTACTGGGGTCAAAATCAAGATGAAGTTGCTGGTAAAATTTCCAGCAAACTCTGGTTCATAAACTCATTCCATCCCCTGTTTTCACATCTATTTCCAGTACTTCAACCCAACAACAAGCAACATATCATCTCATAGCAACACTCCACACAATTTTTCATGCAAAGAAAACATGGAAATAACAAGAGATATTCAAAACCTGTTCTTTAACAAGAGATATCAAAGCTGGGGCTCTGTTTTAACTTCTCTTTTCTGCTACCTTTGAACTTTCTTCTCCTATACACAAGAATTCTCATAACTCATCTCCAATATAACTCAAATAAAGAGTGGATAACATATAACTTCAAGGAATTCTACTTACTTGGAGGTGACTTAGTGCTTAACGTGCATGAAACTTGCAAGGAAACGAGAGAGAAAGTAAGAAGAGAATATGAAAATGGGAAAGTGAGCTGATAAGAACGGGTAGTCTCTAGAAGAAATGACTTGGCTGTGTAAACTCTCTAATTGGTACCTCAAGTGTACAAAGACACAACTTAATACCCACACTGTATTTTGTTGGAGGCAAACAAGTCCCAAACTTTCCATTGCAAAAATAAGTCCACTTATCATCCATTCTACCCCAACCAGGTTTGGTTCAACCCAACTCAACTCAAGAGGATGTTACAATCCCCACCCTAATAAGACCCGACTGCCTTAGTCGGCGTTCTGACGAACCCCATGAGACACCGACCCTATGGAGCCAAAGCTCTGATACCAAATGATACAGGACTGGACCCTTAACTTTGCCACAAAAGCTAGCTCGTAGAGGAAGGACTGAACCCAGCCTTATACACTAGCCCAGGATGTACTCCGCGGGCGATGTGGGACGCATCATGCCCACCCCCATAAGACCCGACTGCCTCAGTCGGCATTCTGACGAACCCTATGAGACACCGACCCTACGGAGCTAGAGCTCTGATACGACGTGGAACCCTATGGAAAATAATTTCCAAAGAATTATATAAGATTGGAATAGTTTAAAGATCAAAATTAAACCTCTCCTCTATGGCACCCAAAGCTTTAAGGAAGCAAGAACACCAATAATAGAGTAAAGAAGAATAAGATAAATGCCACAAGTAAATTGATAAGTTTACCTTGATTCTTGATGCAATTAGAGAAAAGCAATCTCACAATCACTCTATAAGGAGATGGACATTTGCATGGCTAGAGCCAAAATTGAGGAAGATGAACAAATCACCATGTCAAGGTTCTTAGGGGTCTAAATAATGATATCGCTGATGCCTTAGAGATGTATCGTTATGATTCCATGGAAGAGATGGTAGATATGGCCATGAAAATTGAAAGGCAGAAAAAGGGGAGATCCACCAACAAGTACTCTAACAACACATGGGGATCCAAGGGAGGTGAAAAAGAAGGAATTTTAAGGGTTCTAATTCCACAAGGACAGTTCCAACTTCAAAAAGGTAAAGAGTTGTCCAAGCTCCACTTAAATGCAACAAGGTTTTCTAAACTCTAAACAACCCCTTCTAGAGTAAATTTAAATGTCCTTAACCATTCAGAACAAGTAACACAAAGCTCCATGACTTGCTTTCAATAAGTGCTTGTGTAGAATTAAAGACACAACCTAAAGCTTCTTACATTAATTGAACATATGTTGAGGAAAGAAGCAAGTCACTTCCCTGCTAGTTGACATGCCCAGGCCCGTGCCTAGAGTTAATGTCTCTAGCAAAAATTTAGTTAGTCCCAGTGTGTTAATTTTGAGTTGTAATAATGTAAATGTTGGCACAAGTATCGGCACCCTTGATTTTTATCCTTAATTTGTTTAGATTACTAATCTTTATCCTTATTTGTTTGGATTAATTTAATCCTTATCTTAGTTGGTTTGGATTAGTTATTCCTTATCGCTTAAAGTTGTTAAGATTTGTTAGTCTTATCCTTAGCTGGTTAGATTAGTTAAATCCTTATCCTTAGTTTGATTTAGATTATTATTCTAAATTCCTTTAAAGATCAGCGACCTTTTGATTTAGTATAAATAGCTTTTGTTTATGTTGTTTAACAGATCATTCAATGATTAATAAACCTACAGAATTTGTTCAAATGCTTTGGCACTGTTCTTTGATTTAGAGTGGTTTGTGAGATTGCTTTCCTCTAATTGCATCAAGAATCAAGGTAAACTTCTCAATTTACTTGTGGCGTTTATCTTATTCTTTTACTCTATTATTGGTGTTCTTGCTTCCCTATAGCTTTGGGTGCCAATAAGGGGAGTTTAGTTTGATCTTTGAAGCTATTCCAATCTTGTCATAGAGTTCTTGGACTTAATTTCCATAGGGTTCCATGGTAAAGAGGCTGTCCAAACTCCAATTAAATGCAACAAAGGTACTTCTAACTCTACAACCCCTTCTAGAGAAATTAAATGTTTTAAATGTTTGGGGAAAGGGCAATATGCATCTCAATGTGCTAATAAAAGAGTTATGATCGCTAAAGATGATGAGAATATTAGTTCTGAATTTGAATGTAGTGATTATGATGATATGCCTAAATTAATTGATGATGATGATGATGATTCAGATAACTTAATACTTCCTGAACATGGTGAGGCTTTAGTTGCTAGGCGTGCTTTGAATATGCATATCAAAGAGGAAAGCCTTGAGCAACGTGAGAACATATTTCACACTAGGTGTTTGATTAGTTGAAAAGTGTGTACTCTTATTATTGATGGGGGTAGTTGCAACTAATGTTGCTAGTGTAAATATGGTGAACAAACTGAACTTAACATGTCTCAAACATCCTAAGCCTTATAGTTTGCAATGGTTAATGATTGTGGGGAGGTGAAGGTGACGACAGGTACTTGTACCATTTTTCTATGGGTGGTAACCAAGATGACATCTTAATTGTTGGATATAGTACCTATGCAAGCAGGCCATTTATTGTTGGGAAGACCATGGCAATATGATAGAAGAGCACTTCATGATGGATTCCACAATCGATATTCTTTAGCTCATAAGGGTAAAAAGGTGGTTCTTGTACCATTACCACCTCAAGAAGTATACGAAGATCAAAAGAAAATACTTAAGAGAGAGAGAAAGGTTTCGGCCTTGAGGAAACATGGGAGTGAAACTTTGAGATCGAGAGAACAAAATAGTGAAAAGAGTAAGGATGAAGGGAAAGAGGCCACAAAAATAACAAAACAAATTAATGGCCCAATTATGAGTGAAAAACAGAGAGGAAAAAAAGAAACAAACTTTTTATGCAACAACGCTAGGGAAGTTAGGCGCTATTGCCTTGGAAAGCCGTGTTGCTCTTTAAGGTATAAAGAAGTTTTATTTTGCTGACCTAAACACTAACCTTAACAGTCCTGTCCTTCTATGTTTGGTTTCTATGTTACAGGAATTTGATGATGTCTTTCTAGTGATTTACTAGTGGTTTTACCACCTTTTGAGAGGAAAATAGAACATCAAATTGACTTCATTCCGGGCTCCACCATTCCAAATAGACCTGCCTATAGAAGCAATCCAATGGAGACAAAGGAGCTACAAAGGCAAGTTGATGAACTTATAGAGAAAGGATTGGTGCGAAAGAGCATGAGCCCTTGTGCCGTTCCAGTGCTTCTAGTACCTAAAAAGGATGGAACGTGGCGAATGTGTGTTGATTGTAGAGCAGTCAACAAAATCAATGTAAAGTATAGACACCCTATCCCTAACTTGATGATATGTTAGATGAATTGCATGGGGCAACTTACTTTACTAAGATTGACTTAATGAGTGGTTACCATCAGATTAGGATGCAACCAGGTGTGATGAATGGAAAACTACTTTTAAAACTAAGTATGGTTTGTATGAATGGTTAGTAATGCCTTTTGGATTATCTAATGCACCTAGTACATTCATGAGGCTCATGAACCATGTATTGCGTGCCTTTTTAGGAAAATTTGTGGTTGTATACTGTGATGATATACTCATTTATAGCAAGTCTCTTAATGATCATGTTGAGCATGTTAGGATAGTATTTCAAACATTAAAGTCTGAACAATTGTATGCTAAACTTAACAAACGCAAATTCTGTATAGATAGACTTGTATTTCTTGGATTTATTGTGAGTGCACAGGGTATTGAAGTTTGAAGTAGCTGAGGAGAAAGGTGAAAGCCCTATCAAAGAATGGCCAACTCCAAATCAGGTTCAGAAGTTAGAAGCTTTCATGGTTGGCAGTTTTATAGATTTGTAAAAGATTTCTCTTCAATTGCAGCACCACTAACAGAAATAATCAAAAAGGAAGTTGGGTTCAAGTGGGGAGAAGAACAACAGAAAGCGTTTGACAATGCTTAAAGGAAAGTTAACATCCGCACCTATACTTTCTTTACCTATCTTTGAGAGTACTTTTGAAATTGAGGGTGATGCTTCTGATGTGGGAATTGGGGCGGTCCTAATGCAAGAAAAAAAAAACCAATTGCCTACTTTAGTGAGAAATTGAATGGAGCCCAACTCAACTATTCAACCTATGACAAGGAGCTGTATGCCTTGGTAAGAACTCTAATGTTTGGCAACACTAACTTGCCTACCTAAGGAGTTTGTCATCCACAAGATCATGAGGCCTAAAACACTTTGAAGGGTTCAAAGGTAAGCTCAATAAAAGGCATGGTAAGTGGGTTGCAATTTATTGAACAATTTCCAATATCTGGTGATTAAAATACAAGCATGGAAAAGAATAATGTTGTTGCGATGCAATTGTCAAAGGAGGTATCGCTCTTAATTACTACTCTTAGTTCTAAGTTTGCTTGGATTTGAGTATGTTAAGGACTTATATGTGACCGTTATGATTTTGGCATGATATGTTGGGGATGTGAGCATGGAGCATTTTGGATAAATTCCTATAGACATTGATGGATATTTGTTCTAAGTGCAGCAAACTTTGTTGCCTAAATGTTTCTATGGGCGTGATTTGCTTGTGGCTTGTGCTTGAATCTCATTGTGGGGGATTGATGGGACACTTTGGGGTACATAAGACTTATGATATGCTGAATGAACATTTTTATTGGCCTCATATGTGTAGATATATAGAGAAAGTTTGTAATTCCTGTACTGCTTGTAAATAGGCCAAATCTAAGTCTATGCCTCATGGATTATACATGTCTTTACCTGTTCCTAGTTCACCTTAGATTGATATATCTATGGACTTTGTGCTTGGATTACTTAGGACTAGGCGTGGTAGGGACAATATATTTGTAGTTGTTGATAGATTTAGTAAGATGGCTCATTTCATTCCTTGTCATAAAACTGATGATGCCAATAATGTTGCTGATCTATTCTTTAGAGAAGTGGTAAGGTTACATGGGGTGCCATGAACTATAGTTTCTGATAGGGATGCAAAGTTCCTTTCACACTTTTGGAGAGTTTTGTGGGGTAAGCTTGGTACTAAATTACTTTATTCTACCACTTGTCATCCACAAACAGGTGGACAAACTGAGGTTGTGAATAGAACTTTAGGAACCTTGCTTCGTGCTATTGTGGGTAAAAACTTAAAAACTTAGGAAGATTGTTTGCCATTCATTGAGTTTGCATATAATCATAGCATACATTCTACTTCAGCTTTTAGTCCATTCAAGCTTGTTTATGGTTTTAACCCACTAACTGTGTTAGATCTTTTTCCTTTACCTTTCAATGAACTTTCTAATTTAGATGGTGCTCAAAAGGCAGAGTTGGTGAAGTCTTTACATGAGAAGGCTAGAGCCAACATAGAAAAGAGGAATAAGCAATATAAGCAATATGCTAATAGAGCCAACAGGGCAGGAAGAGCCTGGTGTTTGTGTCAGGTGATTGGGTTTGGGTACATTTTCGCAGGAAGGTTTCCAACCAAAATGAAGACTAAGTCGATGCACGTGGAGATGGTCCGTTTCAAGTCTTGGAGCGCATCAAATGACAAGCCTACAAAGATGATTGCTAGGTGAGTAGGTGGTTTCCTGCCACTTTCAATATTAGTTTATTTGTCTCCTTTTGACATGGATGCAGATTTGAGGACAGACAAATCTTTTTAAAGAAGGGGGGGGGGATGATACGGATCCACCATCACTCATCCATAGAGTCCAAGGGAACAAGAAGAACAACATGGAAAATCCATTAGTGCATCCTAGTGGACCAATTACAAGAAGTCGTGCAAATAAATATGGAGCAACCATGTCCTTATACATTCAAGAACAAGTTACACAAGAGCTCCATGACCTTGCTTTCAACAAGTGCTGTGTAAAACTTAAAGACACACCTAAGCTTCTTACATTAATTGAAGCATATGCTGAGGAAAGCATCATGCCCATGCTAGTTGACATGCCCAGGCCGTGCTAGAGTTTGTCTCTAGCGAAATTTAGTTAGTCCAAGTGTGTTATTTTTGAGTTGTAATAATGTATGTTAATGGGTTGGGCCACAAGTAATTCGGCCACCCTTGGATTTTTATCCTTAATTTGTTTAGATTAGCTAATCTTTATCCTTAGTTTGTTTGGATTAATTAATCCTTGTCTTTAGTTGGTTTGGATTAGTTATTCCTTATCCTTAAGTTGTTAAGATTTGTTAGTGTTATCCTTAGCTGGTTTAGATTAGTTAAATCCTTATCCTTAGTTGATTTAGATTAATTATTCTAAATCCTTTAAGGATCGAGACCTTTTAGATTTAGTATAAATAGCTTTGTTATGTTGTTAAACAAATCATTCAATGAATTAATAAACCTACAGATTTGTTCATGCTTTGGCATGTTCTTTGATTAGAGTGATTGTTCGATTGTTGAGATTGCTTTCCTCTAATTGCCATTCAAGAATCAAGGTAGACTTATCAATTTACTTGTGGCATTTATCTTATCTTTTACTCTATTATTTGGTGTTCTTGCTTCCCTAAGCTTTGGGTGCCATAGAGGGAGTTTATTGATTCTTTTGAAGCTATTCCAATTTTTGTCATAGAGTTCTTGGAATTAATTTCAATTAATTTCCATAGGGTTCCGCGTCTGTTAGCCTTATACACTAGCCCAAGATGTACTCCGCGGGCGATGTGGGACGCATCATCCCCACCCCCATAAGACCCGCCTGCCTCAGTCGGCGTTCTGACGAACCCCATGAGACACCGACCCCACGGAGCCAGAGCTTTGATACCAAACTGACGCGGGACCCTATGGAAATTAATTCCAAGAACTTTATGACAAGATTGGAATAGCTTCAAAGATCAAACTAAATTCTCCTCTATGGCACCCAAAGCTTAAGGAAGCAAGAACACCAATAATAGAGTAAAGAAGAATAAGATAAACGCCACAAGTAAATTGATAAGAGTAAATTGAAAGTTACCTTGATTCTTGATTGCAATTAGAGGAAAAGCAAAATCTCACAATCACTCCAATCAAAGAACACGCCAAAAAAGCATGAACAAATCTGAAAGATTTATTAATTCATTGATATGATTTGTTTAACAACATAACAAAGCCCTATTTATACTTAAAATCCTTAAAAACCTAATCCTTAAAGGATTTAGAATAAAACTAATCCAACTAAGGATAGGATAAGAATTTAAAACTAATCTAAACCAAAACTTAAGATAAGGACTAATTAATCCAATCCAACTAAGGGCATTAAGGAATAACTAATCCAAACAAACTAAGGATAAGGAATAATTAATCCGAACCAACTAAGATGGATAAGGAATAATTAATTCCGGACACCAAAACTAAGGATAATGAAATAATTAATCCAAACCAACTAAGGAAAAAATAAAAGAAAAATAAAAGGGTGGCCCAATTTATTGGTGGCCTAATCCATTAACAACATTGCAACTCAAAACTAACACAAATGGGCTAACTTATTACGCCAAAGTTAGGCTCTAGTACGGCCAGGGCGTGCTACACCATCAACATACGCCTCCAACAATGTAAGAAGCCTATGTGTGCCTTCAAGTTCCACACAACACTTGTTGAAAGCAAGATCATGAAGTTCTTTTGTAACTTGGTCTTGAACATATAAGGACATGGCTGCCCCATATCTCTTTGTATGACTTCTTGTAATTAGTCCACTAGGAAGTACTAAGGGATTTTGCATGTTGTGCTCCTTGTTCCCTTGAGCTCCATGGATGACTAAGGGATTTTGCATGTTGTGCTCCTTGTTCCCTTGAGCTCCATGGATGAATGATGGCGAATCCGTATCAGGAGAAGTGTGCCTGCCCGTCCCAGGCAAAAGAAGGCGGGATTTAGGGGATTGAGCTCCATATTGACTGAGAGCGATCTGGAGGGCATCTGCGTGCATTTTTATATCCCTCAGAACTACAATAAATGGGTTCCTCTAGCAAGGATGATGGCCAATTGTCACACCTTACCCTACTGTAAGATGTGGCATGTCGCCTCTAATACACTTGTTAAGCACATACTTTGTATAAGAATTCAATAAACATAACACAAGGGACTTAAATAAAATAATTTCAAAACGCATCTTCACTAGCTAATTTATTTTCAAGAACATTACTTAGAAGTAGGATCAAAAGCTCTTTCCATTTTAATATATATATATATTATAATATATATATATATCTATATATATATATATATATTAGGAAAAAGTTAACTTCATCATATCATAAATTTTTGTTTTACAAAATATAAGTTCGTTCATCGCAAATTGTGTCCATTAACCTATAATCCCAATTGAAATGCAGTCACATGCTTGATGAAATTACTTTAAGTTTTAATATAAAAAGTTAAAGTAGGAAAAAGTACTCATCATATCATAAAATTTTTGTTTTACAATAATATAAGTTCGTTCATCGCAAATGGTTCCATAACCTATAATCCCAATTGAAATGCAGTCACATGCTTGATTGAAAGTTACTTTAAGTAATAATAAAAGCTTAAAGCGTGTGTGTGTGTATATATATATAGATTGTATTATATACTAGCATTGAGAGTTTACATAAACTTTAATTATATATGTCTGCTCATATACATATGACTATTCTGTTAATGTTCTATACATCATACAAGATCCCCAAAAGGAACTATGTACAATAGCTACAGTAGTAGCTCTTATATTTATAATGATAAAAAAGGAATCATGCAACTAGTAGGACTCACTCTCTTGCTTTCTCCTTTCCTTTTCCAGTGATAGTACAAAAGACACTATCGTTAAACGAATTGCTTAATGGTGCATATATATAAAATCAAGTGTAAATTCACATTTTTCTAAGGTTAATCATAACTGTAAATAAAGCTTTATATGAAAATTCTTTTCATTTAATCTTTCTTTCAACTCAGTAAAGAGTTTAGTATGAAAGTATATCAAATAGTGATAGAAGTTCTTTGCTCAAAAATCATGTAACTACCTTTGTGTGAAAATGGTTACCGAGCATTATAATTATAGGAAAAACATCAATCCAAGAAGCTTGACAATGTCCAATTTAGTCTCAACAACTTAAATAGACTCACTTCGAAGGGCCATCAGTGTTCTATGACCTCATTAAGACAAAGTTATCTCAACCTCAATTTGTGATTTAAATCTCAACAGAAGAGGGACAATCTCAACCTCATCTAGGAGGGAACAATATCATCGTATATCATGCATTTCCATACCAATCACAATATCAACTTCAAAAAATGAAGTGATATCGGCAGGGTAATAACCATGTCTACAGTTGCTGTGAGACTATAAATCATTTCATATATTAAACATAATTGAAAACACATTGGACAACAATCCATTTTTACAAACACTACTAAAAACATTCATTCATGGCCGCCCCTCATGCTATAGATAACAATTTGCCAACGTCCTCCTTTCTCACATAAACAACTTTCAATTTAACTTTTAAAAATTATAGGGTATAAAATCATTCTTATTTCCTTTCAAATCCATAAAACTTTTATTTAAATATTTCCTTTTTTTATTATAAATCACTTTATGAAATTAAATGTGAAATTAAATGCATTTTGACTTTAAATAAGTAGGAAAGACGTATTGCACTAACCTAAATTAGAAGGCTTCCTAGCCTTTCTCCTTTACTTATTGGTTTATCTTCCAATTCTCTCCTCTTAAAAAATGTAGCATGAAATTAATATTCATATTAAATTCATACTACACATTAGACATACACAGAATATCATAAGGATGTAAATTTAAGCATTAGAATGTAGTATTCATGCTTTTCCTTTAATTTCACTATAAATGACCAAGTACCATTTGTCCTTAATTTAGGCATGAACTATTTTATTTCTAATACTTATCTCATCATAGAATCATAAAAATAACAACTAAAATAATGGAACTTAATAATATATCAACAGTATACTCAATTCATTACTAATGAATAGAATACAACATTTTTAATCACATGAGTAGCCTACCTTCCTTTGGCTATAACTTTAGTTTTTTAAATCCATTTATCCTAAAATTTTAAAGGAATCTTCCTCACATCTCAAACTACTCCCATATAAAATTTCATGAATTTTGGAGCTCATTTGCATAGCCAAATAGCTCAATGATAGTACCTAAATCCCAGTCAGGTTTTCTAATGAGTAGCCTGCATAAACCTAGCTATAACTTTATTTCCCTTTGTCCATTGCACTTTCCTTTTTACCAAAACCTTTCCAACATCCTAAAATAGTTTTTTTTTATAAAATTTTGTAATTTTTTAAGTTCATTTACCCATTTGACTAAGTCAATCTTAGTGATAGAATTTCAGGATGCTCAATTATAATAGACTTAAGCATTCTTAACTTACTTCCACCACTAATTTATGCATAAAAACTCTTCTAACACTTAATTAACATAATTAAATTTCATATACTAGAATATCTAATCCATAGAATATCAATCAAATGGTTAAAATTTTCCAATTTGGTCAATTATGCAATTATAAAATCAAACTCATGCTTAACCATCCTTAATCACTTTAAATCACCTTAAAAGCACTTATAATCACATCATCTCCACCAAGTCAGCAACAATAAGGAAGCACTTCATATCATTGTTCATGGAAATCAAAAATAAAAATATGGAAAAGAAGGAGGAAGAGAAGATAACTAACCTTTCCTCATAAATCACTTGAAAATTCGTAAGTTTTCATGCACTTTTAGCTTGTTGTTAAGAGTTTTCTCTCTCTCTTTCTCTCTCTTTTCATGGAGCTTCGACCATTGTTAGCAACACAAATGAGCAAAAAGTGCCTTATGACTCATCATAAATAGGTGGCAATCTAAACCTTTCAAGGTAATTCTTCCCATGTCCTTTAGTTGCTCTTTTACTCCTTACTCCTTCCTTTGTTTCTCTTTTCATAAAATTGCACCTAAATATTTTTGATTACTTTAGTTTAGTTCCAATTAAATCTTAATTATATGTCTTATGTGTTTAATTATTAATCCATTAAATGATAAATCAAGGTGCTAGCTTAAGGAGCTTCACATGCTAGCTCCTCATCGTCCAACCTCAAGCTCATTTAACCTTCTTCCAATTTGATTCTCATAATATAACTTAACTTTAATTTGCATTATAACTTCCATTTAATAGTTTTACATATTAAAATTAAAATAATCTCAACTATTCTAGCTATCTGGATAATGTTAATTAACAAGATAACTAGAATTTCTATAACTATCAGATTGAGGATATTACACTAATGTTGGGATAGATTAGCATAAATTAATTATCTATATGTAGGACTGCCGAGTAGGCATGCCCTTCCCCCTTCAAAGAATCATTTCCTCTTTCTACAATGAGTGGGGAGTGACTGTTAGCTAAATAGCCTCAAACAGTATTAAGATGATACTCAGCGCAGATATTTTAGCTCGACAAGATGGCTTTGAGCTTAATGTCCATCACCTGCATGCCATGTTCAACTTTGTTTGGAAGGGACAGAGGATCATCCACCTCTTTTTGCTCAACAAAATTGCAACATGCTCCCCTTGAAGAGCTCATCACTTAAAGGGAGATGGAAAGAAAGATACTTATCAATCACCCAAGAGGTTTTGGGGTGCCTTCAAATTGGCCTTGAGGGGCTCCCTAGTTGAGAAACCCTTGAGCTTTGACTACCGTCGAAAATAGGCAGGTTAAGGCTCTAAAGCGGCATGCTTTAGATCCTCCACCCTTTCTGCTTTTGCTAGACTCCAACATCCCAATAGAGGCAAGATCCCGAGCTTCTAGGAGAAGAAGTACACGGGAAGCAGAGGGTGAGCCAGGGTTTTTGTGATTTCTCATGTGTTCTATTACTGAACTTTTTTATTTAACTTTTTCTTTTTTTTTTTTTTGTAAACATGCCTCGAAGACTTTTTAAGGAGAGGACGGCATGCCTGGCCTCTGATTACAACCAATGGAACTCAGTCTGAATAAAGCCTAGGAGGAGGTTCGGGATCTCAACGATCCGGCTTGAGGCACCCAGACGGGGTGGCAATAGTGTCACTTGTGCATGTTCCACTACCGAGATGACTCTACCGGATTGTTCAAGCATGCCAGACCCTATCTCTTTGGTCCCACTTTCCGCTAGTCAAACGATTACAGAGCCTAAAGGAGGACCAAACGACAGCGGGGTGCTGATGAGGAGCTCAATTCTTTTGTGTCTAAGAAGGGGCTTGAATTGCGAACCTTTGTGAGGAAGCATGAAAAGGATGCTTTTATTAGTACGGGCCCTGTTGCTCGTGCTATTGCTGCCCAGTGCGCTCTCCCTGCTAATATGGAGTGCTTAGAGGCTATAGAGGAGGAACCCTTCCTTGACCAGATTGATAGTGGTCCTTTGATGGTAACTTCTTCTGTCCTTCTCTTTTCCTCTCGATTTTCTTCTCTTTTTTTTTTTTTTGACAAGATGATTTTTGTAAATGGTTTTCCTTCTTCCTCTATCTCTTTACCTTCTTCAGCTGGTGAGTGCTCACAATGGTAGGCGTCATCGCGTGAGGGAGCTATGAGAGTTGGTCACAACTTTGATTGAGGATCTAAATTCCGAGCAGGTCAAAGCTGAAAAACTCGGACACATGGTCTAGATGCAAGCATTAGAGCATAGTCATTTCTTGAGGAATGGGAGGACAAGATCCGCTCTGTTTTTCAGGACAGGGCTACTCATCTTAATTCTTCCCTCAAACTGAGCGCTCGGGTGGAGCAACTGGTCAAGAAGGAAGATGAGCAAGTTGTTATTATACATCAGCTTTGCTCTAACCTGGCTCGGGCTGAGGCTAATGTAGATGAGGCTACTCGCTCATTGAATGACATATTGCTCCATCAGGCGGATCTTATAATTACCAAGCTTTGGGCAAGATTTCCTGATGAGGATTGGTGCTTCGTTAGCTGGAGTGACACATACCAGGACTTAGATGAGGTTGAGGAAACAGTTGCTGGTTCTATTGCTCTGGCGGAGAATGCATAGGATCTTGTTCAGATCATGCTCCCCGAGCTTGTTGGTGTCTCAAGAGTGTCTACTATTCTTGACTCTACTATGCTTGTTGATCTAAGTGGTGTCGTTGAGGATTCTGCACCTCCTGTTTGCATGACTGAAGATCCCCTTATAGTAGAGTAGATATATATATATATATATACATTCTTGAATGATCCCCACCATTTTATTTTATGTCTTTTTATTATCATGGGAATTTGACTTCCTGGAACATACTGATAATCAAAATACCATTGATTGATATACCCATGGAGTGAAGAAGGTGCATGCTTATATAGGTTTTAATAATACATAAGAGAAGGGATATGAACTTCTTCTGGAGTAGGTTTATAATGGGTTTTAAAAAATTGATATAAGTAATGGATATCAGCAGGGATAATTTCCTCTGAAATGCCTTTAAATTGCCACCACCTTTTAAACCAATTAGGCAAATTTAAATCTTTATTAATATTTTGGTCAAAATAAATTAACCAAGAATGAGTAGTGGTAGGATTTTGGAGACAAAATACCTTATCCCACACTTCTTTATAATTAAAATAATTATAAGTCATATTATATTTATGTAAACCTTTAAATCGTACTGGCGTACCTAAAGAAGATACGGGCCAATCCTTAGGATGGATGACGCGTTTTATTTTTATAGAAGAATAGGAAATTATTCCATTTTTATCAAAATTATGTTTAAAGATACTGTATAATACAAAAATATTTTATTCGGATGAACTGGTTGTTGAATCTAATTCATCAATTAAGGCTATAAAAAACCAATTCTCAGGATAATAGTTTTTTATAATTTGCCAAGAATTGTATGATATATCCATTCACTCAACTTTCGATATTACAATACACAATAAAATTTTTTAATCAAACCCATTCTATGTATACTACCAGCTAGATTTATATATTGGTTACTTTTTGGCAAAATCCCGCCATCAACGGATTTCAAAACTCTTTCACTGTCTACCGTTTGAGACAGATAGGCCGATTCATCGAGCGGATACGATCCTTTAGATTTTAGAAGACATACCTGGTCCTCTGTGCGAACGAGGATGCCATACCCTGCAGGGCTTTAATTGACTTCGGGAAGATCTAGAAAGTTCCTTCAATCTTTTTTAAGATCTTTAGGAGAGTGTTTTAGTTGTTAAGTTTTAAGGTCTTCAGAATGCTCAGAAAGAGCTTTAGTGGGGAGCCAGAATCTTTGTTTAATTTCTTTCCCTTTATCCTTTTCTTTCGTCCCATGGTTTTCTGTAAGAATTCTCTGTTAGAAAAGTCTGGAAATTCATTATCATTGCCCTTTAATGATACTCTAGTCAAATTCAAAAATACTTAAAGTGCTTGCCATCTAGCAAAAAATGTTGTTTAGAGGCAAGTTTTGGACATCTTTCTGCAGAACATTTTTGCAGATTGGACAATTCAATACGAAGTAAAAATTTTGATGTGTAAAAGATTCAGATTGAAATTTATTTATACAAATAACAATACTTAAAATTTCTTTTTTTAATGGTAGAATAATTTAATTGAGTTGAAGTCCAATGACCTGAAGTATATTGGATTATTCTTTCTTTACCATTAATTTTTTGTTTTAAAATACCTCCATAGCCAATATTAGAAGCATCAGTTTCAACAATTTTAAAAGCATTAGGATCAGGAATATATAAGTAAGGAATTTCTTTTACGAATGATTTGATCTTTTTTACAAGTTGAGTGTGCTGAATTGTCCAAGGACCAGCATTTTTACAAAGTCTATTATGTAAAGGTTTTATCATGCAATTTAAATTTGGATAAAAATCAATCACATAATTTAAACAACCAAGAAAACGTTGTAATTGGGGTTTATTAGAAATTTCATCAGGAAATTTTCCACCAAAAACAAGTGCTCTTTCTATAGGTTGAATCTTACCTTGTTCTATATAATGACCTAAAAATCTTATTTTAGTTTTAAACAAATCCATTTTATTTACAGTTTTAAACAAGTCATTTTAGCTTTAACTTAATAGCTAAAACCAATTTTTTCTCTGATAGACCAATACAAACGTTTTTAATGTTTAAAAATGATGCTTCAAAGGGTTTTTGTTACTAAATATAAGCCACAATCATCAAATATAAAACAATACAAAATATTATGAATAAAGGGTTAAAAAAATATCATTCATGATCCCTCTGAAATTCCAAGAAGGAGCATTTTTTTAATCCAAAAGGGGCATTTTACATTCCACTTCGTAATTGACCCAAATGGAACTGGTTAAATGCTTGTTTTAAATATCTGTCGTAAGGGTCAATTTGAATCTGCCAATAGCAGATTTCATATCAAATTTACTAAAAAATGTTTGCGTTATAAAGTTGCCTTTAAATAAAGGAGTCTTTTTTTATTTGGAATAGGATACCTAATCCAATTTTAAGCTTTATTTAATGGTTTATAAATTTTAATTACTATCTGGGAGCACCTCGTTCTATTCAGCGTTTTTTTTAATAAAAGCTGCAGCAACGACCATGGAGCTTCTAGATTTAGCAAAGTTGAATTTTTTATTAAGTAAAATCTTGAATTTGCATTTTTACAATGGGTTACTTCCCAATTCCCAGGAACTCAATCTGAATTGGTCCTAAGCTTAGTTTTAATGGTTTTTTTCATCAAATCTTTTATCATATGGTAAGTCCCACTATGTGTTTGTTTAACGATTTTCCCAAAAAGCATTTTTGGATGGTCAGCAACATAAATTTTGTTTCCATAAAATTTTTTTAGGGTTGAGAATTTTTATTTGGATATCACAGAATTTAAATTGGTTTTTTAATTCTATTTAAACATGCAATTATTTTTTCAAAAATCTTTTAAAGTTTTCTTCTTTAGATTTGAAATTAAAGAATGTTAATCTCTAACAAATTTTATAATTGAATGAGCTTTTAATAAATTTAAATTTGTTTCTTTTTAGGTTTTTCTCGTAAAATTCCTAGTTTGAGGACCTTACAATTTTTTATTTTAAATTTAATAACAATCCCTCTTTAACTGAATATGGTGTGAATGAGATTTATAAATGGAGTTGCCTAGTAATTACCATATAAATTTTATCTGAGGTGAAAAGTAAAAAATACTGTGTTGTATTTTCTTAAGGCTTGATCTATGATCATTGCATCTGTTTTTCCTATATATTTCAAAGTTTAGATTTGTTGGCTGTACTAAATTTTCACGTAAAGTTTTTTAACCATAATCTTTTAGGAAAAACTAGATCAGATTTTACATACATTTAAAGTCTGCACATGTGGTCAAAAAGTGCAAAATTGCAATCTCTATTCACAAAATCATTTATTTGAATGTTTATTTTTTATAAAATATTTTTCGTGAAGTGATTTTCTTTGAAATAAATGAGAAAATTACAGTCTTATATCTTTTCATCTAAAATTTTCACCATTTATTTGTTTTAAATTAACTTCGCCTGGTGTTCATCTTCTTCTGAGGAAGAACTAGAGGAAGAACTAGAAATAAGTTGGGATTCTAGTATTTTTATTTTTTTAGAGTTTTGTTGAAGTTGGGTTTTTAATTCTTTTACTTCATTTTTTAGCATCTTAATTTCTTTATATAATTCTTTAGTATATTCATCCATATCGACCTTTTATATAATTCTTTAGTAGATTCATCCGCATTTACCTTTTGAGGTTTATTTTTATTTAAAATGGTAGTTAAATCATAAGTATTAGACTGAATTCTAGGAGTAATATCTTTTACTTCATTGTCGTCTTCAAAACTTTTTATTAGTTTTTTAAGAAGTTTAGCTTTAGTTTCTTGATCTTCAATACCATTGACTACTGTTAATAAATTACTTTGATCTTTAGATAACATGTTTAAAGAATATTTTGATGAACTGGAAGAACTTGTATTAGTTCCTAATTCATCAATTTGATTTTCACTTTCATTAATCTCAGATTCCGAGGAATCCGAATCAATATATAATTCATAAATTTTATTTAGAACATTATCTTCTAAATTTAATTCATGTAATCTTTTATTAAATTTACAAAATTTAGATGTAAAATTTAGATGTGTGTCCTTTTTTACCACAATTATAACAAGTCAAATTTTTATAAGAAGTTTTAGTTGTAGATTTAGAAGGTTGTTTATTTTTGTGTCCATGAGAAGGTTTTGTCTTCTTTTTACTATAAAATTTATCTTGACTAGGTGTAGACCTATATTGTCTTTTATAATATTTATTTCTATAATATTTTTTAGGTTTAGTTGTATTAGAACATTGACCATCACATCTTTGGTTTGATGTAAGGTTATAATCAGTTTTAGAACATTGGCCATCACATTTCTGTGGAGAAGTTATACTATAGTCAAATTGTTTACAAAAAGATCCTAATTCTTTTTTAGTTTTCTGCATTTCAGATTTTATTGTTCTCTGAAGTTTTAAGTCATGACATATTTGTAATCCTTCTTTTTGAATTATACTAATTAATTGTCCATAGGTTAACGTACTATAAGGTATAGGTTGACCTTAATATGATTTCTAACCTTTTCTCCCAAGAAATAAGGTAATCCAGCCAAAAACTTTTCTTTCCAAAAGCTTTGATTGGAGTCTTCTCTTAACATTAATCTAGTGAGGAAAGTAGTTTTATAATTTTGAAAATCACCTAAATGTCTACATTTAAGATTACTTAATAATTCTGCAAATCGGCATTTTTTCCTTTAAGTGAGAAATGGATTCCTATAAAATGAAGTGATGAAGTGAAATAGTGAGAATTAAAGATGACACTGCATCTTGAATTACTTCACCATTTTCATCATATATAGGTTCACCTTCATCATCTATTTGAATGATGATGAAGGTGAACCTATATATATATGTATACATATAAAGACTTCGTTTTAGTATTCTATGGATTTAGATCTACCAACAAAAGGGTAATAAAAAGACTCAGATTTACTTAATAAAAACGCCATTTACTATAATATCCGCAGGATCAAGAATGCGGTACGAAGTCCCTGTCGCGGCGCCCATACACCAGGACAACGCCCATACACCAAGATCGTGACAACCTGCAGTACCTCAGAACCCCATTCCATAGATTGTTGAAGGCATATATTTAAAATTGAGATATAGTATTAGGTTTATCAACAATTTCCTAAAGTCCTGGTGCTCTAATTTACATTTCTCTATGAGTGATTTAAATAGGATTGATTTCAAATTGTTGAATATTTTCTGAGTCAGGTTCCTAACAATCAGAGTTGGTGTTTTCTTCAATTATATTTATATATTTTCTTGAATGCTGATGATTGAGGAGTATCCTGAGCTACATGTTTGGGTAGTCGCTAGAAATCGAACTTGAATTTTTACTTAATTGATCTTTTAATTATGTACAATTCTTTTTTACTTGATTGGGGGAATTCTTGAAAAAGGTTTACACAACATATGAGATTGTTCACTTTTTCTTTAGCCCTTTTACGCCGTTTCATTCAAACAATTAGATTATTCGTCCAAATAAGTTTTAATTCTTTTTTAAATTGTGTATCTTCAAACAATTAAAACTCTGCATTACTAAAATATCTTTTTGTTCGATATTTCTTTTAATTTATATCTATTTATCTTTGACAGCATTTTGTATGGGGGCACAAGTATTTTCATATCAATGGGGTGCTTAATTTTTATAAGTTGTTTTTAGGAGGAAAATCACTCTTTTATTGTATTGGTCATTTACTACAAATTCTGGTCTGCAATTGTCTGCATAGATAGTTATTAGGGGGTTTAGACTGGTTCTCAAATTTAGTTTTCTTTAATTAAGTTATACGCAATCAGAGAGAATTTAATTTCAATTGTGGTTATTTTATTTATATCTAAATTATTCAGATTTTAATTCTCAAAAAGTATAATGTTTTTTCAAAAGTATATGTTTTTAATATCTTTTTTATTTTTAATAAATTTTTTGTTTTGGATATTTCTTTTATTAAATTCTTTTCAATATTTTCTTTAGTAAGAACATTTAATTCTTTGTCTATTGCACTAACATTTTCAGTTATAGCCGAAGCTGTTGGAGTTATAGCCGAAGCTGTTGGTGATTCTGGTGATCAAGTTACCAAATTAGATTGTTGATTTACATAATTATCTACGGGATTATAAACTGCTTGTGGAATGGAATTACTATAATCAACACCTTTCATTTTATTTGGAATATCTGAGGTTCCGAGGTAGAGTACCTAGGTTTTACCAGAGTTTGAATTATAGGTTTATGCTCAGGTTCTTTATATTTAGCATAAATCACAGAAGGTATGGAGGAACTAGGTTTATCGTTTTCATCTGTAGTAACAGAGGAAGATGACTCTGTATACCTCATACTTTGACTGCGATTGAATTTTAATGTGACTTTACCATCTTCAAATTGTTCAATTTTCTGTAAATTAACATTTGGTTTTACTGGGTCTGGAACAGGAGGAGGTACAACCCCTTCCAAAATCCATTCATCGGGAAGTGTGATATCCTTCCACTGAATAGTTTTAGGGATAGTTTTAGGAATTACTGTATTAGTTTTAGTCAAATCTGTTTGCAGGAATCTTGTTTCTTCTACTTTAGGTTGTAACTTATATTTAGTACCAAAAGCTGAGTTCATTGCTTTATGATGAATTTTATATATTAATGCTATAGGAATTGATCCTTGTTTCATTTTATAATTATGGGTTTTAATTTCTAAGACCATGCTTTCTAAAATGTTTAAATCATTTAGTGAGATAGTCATATTTGGGTATACTTCAAAGGATATGGCTCCTTCACTTAAACTAGTTTCAACTGATCCTAACAAAGAATCTTGAAAGTTTACAAATCTAGCATCTCTTACTACTGCTAATATACTTATATTTAATCCTTCTCGAGTTAAAGGTTTTATACCTACTTGGATTAATCCTATATGACTATACTTATATTTTTTAGCTTTATGTTGTTGTAATGTTTTAGAAGAAAGAAGTGTAATTCTTTCAAATGGTTTACTTAATTGAAAATCTCGTTCTTCGGTTTTTATTACATAATCAGTTTTCCATAAATTAAATTTAGAAACTTTATATATTTGTTCTTTATCTACTTTAGGTATTTCCCATTCATCAATTGCTTTATTTTCCCATTCATGAATAGCTTTACTAAACATCGTTTGTTAAAAATTAATATCATTTCTTATTTATTACCCCTTTTAAATTTCGGAGTTTATTCTGAGTCTTCAAAGATCTTATTACTACTAGCGCGATCTACATAATAAAGGATCCCTATTTTAGAAGATATTTCTATAAATTTATTAAATGACAACTGTCCGGTTATACTATACCCATCCTTGATCTCAATTTCATAATTAAAAATATTTTTAACAAACCATTTATGTATACTTTGAGGAGTATACTGGATTTTTGGCAAATCCACCGCCATCAACGGATTTGATAAGTCTTTACTGTCTACCGTTTGAGACAGTAAAGACTTACGCCCTGGGTATAGTAATAACATACACAAACACAAACTTAATATATATATATATATATATAGCTACTATAATAAAGGTAAGTGTATTATTCTACATATTGAATTTATTGAAAAAAATTCGGCAGCATTTCGGCACAACGCAATCAAATCTCAAATACAAAGACACTTCAATAAACACTTCTATAACATATCAACATTCTCCAAAGGCAAAATGGCCACTACTAGGCCTCCAATCCTCCCAAACTCAATCATTAACAAGGAACTTGCTCAAACAACAATATACAACAAAGTTGCACGTTACGGATAAAAAACTGGCAGGGCACTCTTTACAATTATCACAACCCTGATTTAAAATTCAATTTCAATTAACTCTATTACGCCAACCATTCAATTCTAGTGAGGGTTTCTTTTTTAATTTTACTTAGGCAGTGTGGAGCATATACATGTTTGATAATGTATCTATAACTAAACAAAGCGTATTTATAAAAAACCATAATTTCTTTGTGGGCCCTTTAACCATTCGCCTTATTAAATTTGGGCCCCAATGAGCCACCTTCTTAATCTTTTCTGTAACTTAGCCGTTTAAACTTATTCTTTTTTTATTTAACTTATAATGTTAAATTATTTTTATAAAAATATTTTAATTGAAATATATATGAAAGCATTTTCAAACAAGTTGTCGTTATCCATTAGAAAACGGTGGAAATATTAATTAAAAAATAAATTAACCAAAAATCATTACCACTTTTTGTCAAAATGCAACTGTAAACAACAATGACAAGTAAAGTTTATTATTGAGAATGACAAATAAAAAATTTATATTATATTTGTTTGTGTTCAACGTAATTTTTATCTTATATTTGACGTCAGAAATGTGTAAGACTTAGCGAAATAATTTCTGAAAGTGACATAATTATTAAATAAGAGGTTTGTGCCACATTATATCATAAATTTACAATTATTAAAATTAATAATAAAAAATATTTATCATATTGGAATGTAAATATGCTAATAAGAAATCCAAAAATCAATACTTTTCCTCATCCAGAGTAACCAATTATACGTTATGGGAATCTTTTTGTTGTTTGTTTATTAACCCATAATAATTTTATATTTCTACTATAATTAATTAATTTTAATTTAAATAATTTTAAAGAATTACTTTTTTAATGATTATTTGGAATCTTTGTACGGTATGATATTTTTACCAAACTCCACCCTTATTGATTGATGGTTTTATTCTTAATTTCATAGATAAATTATTTCATGTATAATTATTGATAATAATTATATATATATTTTAATTAATTTAAATGAATGCCGATTTAAATTTGTAATTTTGTTTAATTTAAATAATTTACTGTATATGTTTGCATTAAAAAACAAATAGTATGATAAGTTATAGTGATGCTATTACTTAAATATGAATGCATTTTTTCTGCCAAAGTAAATTGAATATCTTTATGTATTGTAGATTAAATTATTTAATTCAACTGACATAATTATTTTATTTTTTTTTTCATTTTGAAATTCTCATAATATTCAATTCAAATCCTTATTAATTTTTTTTTTATAATTACAGGGACATATATATGAAGATTGTAATGATAATGCAATGTAATCGTTAGAAGGTAATGGAAATGAAATTAATATTTTAGTTTTAAATTAAGTTAATCTTATTGATTATAAATCCATTATTTGGATTAATGTTATGTGAATTTAGAAAACAGTCACAGTAACAATAATAATAAAATCGCGAAATAATAATAATTAACAATAATAATAGAATTTGGAAATATAAGCAGTGTGAAGCAACCGATTTAACAATATTAACAATATTAATAATATTTAACAAATAATAACAGTGAACAATGAATAATAAATTGAAAAAAAACACAAAAATCCGCAAAAAAAAAAATTTCGAAAGAAAAAATAATAACAGTAACGAAGCATTAACATATTAACAATATAATTAATATTAACAGTAGATAACAGTACAATAATAATAAATTGAAAAAGAACACAAGAAGACGGCAAAAAAAAGAAAAAAAAGAAATGGAAAAAAATGAAAATGGTCACCGGGGCTTACCCAGATGCTGTCCAAACGGTGGCGGAACGCTCGTGAGAGAGGTGACTGGAGGCGTCGGTGGGCTTGCGGTCACAGTGGCTGGGAGCGTTCTCAGGAGGCTGGAGGGCGCGCGCTGCGGACGGAGGAGGAAGAGAGTAGGAGGGAGAAGGGAGAAGAGAGAGTGGGGAATATTTTTTTTTTTTTTGTTGTTTTGGGGGGGGGGGGGTTTTTAAAGAAAGGAAAAAAGGAAAAAAGGAAAAGAAGAGGGCGCGTTTAAAGCCCTAATATTTGCGACCGACTCATCGGTCGCAAATGTCATTTAAATCGGTCGCAAATTTTAATTGTCCGACATCGTTTTAATATGCGCCAAAATTGCGACCGATCTGCGACTGAAATATGCGGTCGCAAAAAATCAGTCGCAATTTTATCTCATTTCGGTCTCAGATTGTGTCCCTTTTTTTTACGCGCCCATTTTTGCGACAGAAACAAAGTTGGTCGCAAAGCGGTCGCAAAATCGGTCGCAAATCCGCAGTAATTCAGTCGCAAACTGAAAGGCAAAACTGAAAGGCAATCCCGCGCGAGTTTTCGCGCGCTATAAATCTGGGCCGCACTGTTTACCAATCAGTCGGTCAAATTGGTATCCATAATTGCGACCGACTTTTGGTCGGTCGCAAAATATCGGTCGCAATTTGAAGTTTTTTTTTTGTAGTTGCGTATGGACAAGCTGCATCAAAAGTATTGCACTTCACAGGCTCAGTCGGAGGGGGAACCCATGTCAGAACTGAAGCCGACGGAGAAGAGGAAGTGCTTCGACTAATCTGCGCATTCTTCCATTCTCTAAGAAAGCTAGTGGCTGCCATGACAATGTTGTACGGATCAACATCAGTTTGCTGCCAAACCTGATGATTTCTATCAAACCAGATAAAGTAGCACAACACACCAAATAACAAGCAGTGCTCATCACTGTGCCGATCAATAAACCCCGACAATAGATCAATAAACCCAATGGCAGATCCATCCAATGGAATCCGGGCTAGAGTCCAACACAGCCGAGCTTTCTCACAAAAGAATAGCATGTGCATTATTGTCTCTGTTTCATCGCAAAATGGGCAATGGTCATCCTCTGTGATTCGCTTGCCAAAAAGTACAGATTTTGTTGGCAAAATATTACTGCCAAAAAGTACAGATTTTGTTGGCAAAATATTACGACATGCCCTCCATAACCAATGCTTAACCTTCGGAGGGGCTGCTAATTGCCATAATTTAGCCCACACTGGCGAAGTTATGCTTACTTCAGGCGCCACAAAATGAGGTAAGACAAGTTTGTATCCTGATTTAACAAGGTATTTACCTGAACTAGAGAAGTTCCATATTAGTTTATCTTCCTGGGTAGCTCTAGTAAAAGGGATAGAGAGGACCAGAGATACCTCCTTTGAACTAAACAGTCTGGCTATGAAATCCACATTCCAACCGTTAAGCAGCCTGAGGTCTCCAACTGACGTATTCTCAAAACCAGGAACAACAGGGCACTGACGTATTCTCAAAACCAGGAACAACAGGGCTATGCGGATAAAAATCAATATCGTTTGGTAGCCACGGCTCATGCCAGATATTGACGTTTGAACCGTTACCAATTCTCCACCTATACCCTCTTCTTAGAAATGACTTAGCCGAGACCATGGTCCTCCATATAAGGCTGGGATTATGCCCTAAGGGCGCATCCAATACATTCCCTCTGGGAAAATATTTTGCTCTGAGAACTGAACATAGAAGAGTATTTGGCTCGGTGACAAGTCGCCAAATCTGTTTACCAACTAGGGCAAATTAAAAGAGTATAAATGTCTGAAGCCAAGGCCTCCCATAGCCTTTTCAACACACATGTGATCCCAACATAGCCAAGGAATTCCTTTACCATTCGAGCCCTATGTACCCCACTAAAAGGAGTTTATAATTCTTTGCAATTCTTCACATGAGGAGGAAGGAAGAAGGAAAGTACTCATGCAGTAGGATGGAATCGCCTGAGCTTCTGTTTTAATCATTACTTCCTTTCCCGCCCTGGAAAGAAGTCTGTGACTCCATCGAAAAATAGCCTTTCTTAGTCTATCACGAAGAAAAGAAAAGACTGCCTTCTTGTTACATCCTACTAAGGAAGGTAGTCCTAGATATCTGCCATGATTTAAAGGTTGAGAGACCTGCTCTTTAACCAAGTCATCCACATTAGAGCTAAAAAAAACCCCTGATTTCTGCAAATTCATACCCTGTCCTGATGCTGCTTCATACTGTCTTAGGATATTTGCAACCGCTGTAGCTTCGTCCGCCATAGCTTTAAAGAAAAAAAATACTATCATCAGCAAATAAGAGGTGAGACAGCCTCGGAGTAGCTCTACAAATTCGACCCCATGAATTGACCCCATAGCCTCCGTATGCATAAATAAAGCTGAAAGTCCCTCAGAGCACAGAAGAAATAAGTACGGAGATAGAGGGCAGCCTTGTCTCAACCCACGAGATGGAATAATGGGACCCACAGTTTGACCATTAACAAGCACATGGTACCTGACCGTCGTAATACACATCAAAATCAGCTGAATAAACTTGGCACGGAAACCAAGTCTTATCATTATAGCTTCTAGATAAGACCAGTCAACACGGTCATAAGCCTTACTGATATCAATCTTCAGGGCCACTGTCTGTTCTTGACTCCTCCCCCGACCTTTCATAGAATGTATTGTTTCAAAAGCAAGAATGACATTGTCTGTAATTAGCCTCCCAGGAACAAAAGCTGACTGAGATGGGGAGATAATTTTTCCTAAGACATGCTTCAGTGAGATGGGGAGATAATTTTTCCTAAGACATGCTTCAGCCGATTAGCTAAGACCTTTGCCACAATCTTATACAAGACATTACATAAAGAAATTGGCCGCAAATCTTTCACAAACTCAGGATTATCAAGTTTTGGGATTAGGACAATGTTAGTCTCATTCAACAATTCAGGAAAAGAGCCCTTCGCAATCCACTGTTTATAGCTGGTAATAACATCTGAACCCACGACTGACCAAAATTTTTGAAAGAAGCATGGGTTAAACCTGTCAGGGCCAGGACTTTTATCCGGGTGCATTTGAAAGGCTGCCATACGAAACTCCTCATCAAGAAGAGGGGCCATAAGGCTGTCATTATCAGACTCAGAGACTCGAGAATTGACATGTGCAAGAATAGAACTAAACTGAGCAGGAGTGGCTGTAAATAGATCAGTGAAATAGTCTAGAAACACATTATGCATATCCCTCGGATCTTCCTTCCAAACACCATTCGAATCACGGATACCTGTGATGAAATTTAATTTTTTACGTGAAGAAGCTGAGGAGTGAAAATACCTGGTATTTTTGTCACCATGAGCTAGCCAGAATATTTTTGATGACGAGAGGCATTGTATATTGTATCGAGCACTATGCCTGCAATATCTACTTATTTTCCCTGCAAAATAGTTTCCAACACAAACAAATTCCTTGTTTGGACTTTGGAGGCTTCCACTCGTCCGAACAAAGCATAACACAAATATTTATGCAGGTATAAAATACTCTCATCCTTAATCCATTTGTTTCCAGCATTTCGAGGAGGAAAAGATGATTGACCCGTTAGCATTTCCCAAACGGAAGTCGCATTCCAACCTTTCCATTTAGAAGCAAATCCATTTCTGGGGAATTCTATCCATTGGTGCATTTTATCATAATCCACAGTTAAATCCTCTCCATCCACTCTAAATTTGATGGCCATTTCAGTGTTATCTACCCAGTCAATGGTAGTCAATAATTCTAAACTCAATTTAGCATTTTCAGGAATTTTCAATTGGCTAAATATTTCAAAGTTCAGGGTTTTCAAATATTCTTGAACTTTCTCTAAAATGCCAGTATTCTGTAAAAAATTATGGTCAAGAAGATACATACCCTTGAACTTTCTCTAAAATGCTTTCTCTAAAATGCCAGTATTCTGTAAAAAATTATGGTCAAGAAGATACATACCTGTGAAATTGCATTTGGCAAGACGGGTGAAACGTTCTCCTTCCACCATAGTATATATAGGGAAAGGAGCTTTATACCTGGAAGCCAAATCCCTTTTTGCTAGTGCAGAGGAAGAAGATCCTTCCTTATTCTTCTTGGCCTTTTGTTTGAATGGCATTGCGATGGCTTGGATGGAGAGTTTGCGTTGAAGACACACAAAAAGTGGGTTGCTGGGAGGAAACTCTTATATAGATGATTTTAGGGAAAGATAGGGTTAATGGGGAAGTTGAAAAGGAAGAGTTTTGATTGGATTGGAAAGGGTATTAGCAGTTTTTACAGGTTTGAATGCCTTGGGAAGGAGAAGAGTTGAATTTGAATGTGAGAGGGCAGTTGAGAGTTTCTGACCGTTAGACAGTCGCGCCAGTAATTTGCTGGAGTCGCGATCGAGTCTGCAATTCGCATCTCACGAATGGTTGTCTCCGTTCTCTCTGAGTTCTGTTGTACCCTAATCGCACCCGTGCTTGATATGATCGAGATCGCGAAAGTGGATCTCAACGTTTCTGACTTGTTTTGCAGAGAACTCGCGCTCGCACTGTTTTATTGTCGCGACCGCGATTGATGATGAAAAACCTTCTGTCTCTTTTTTACAACAATCGTGCTCGCACCTTCTGTATTCGCGCTCGCGAATTCGATTCCCTGCAAAAATAAACTTTCTTGCATGCTTGACTTTTAATGAGTTTTTTTTTTTTTTGCTTGACTTTTAATGAGTTTTTTTTTTTTTTTTTTTTTTTTTTTTTTACACAAAATAAATAGAAAGTAAATTAAAATAAACAAAGTATACTAGTTAGATAATTGATTATTATACATGCCCATTGCGTTGATTCAAAATGTTACTTGTGGTGGATCATTAATTTTATCACCCAAATGAAGCTTACACGCTTGTCCATTGACCAATATGTTGGACCATTAGATAGATTTTTTCAATTCTAATGCTCGATGATCTGAAAATTTTAAACTACTTCAAATGGGTCCACTCATCTTGACTTCAAACTTTCCCCCAGGAAATAGGCGTAGTCTTTGAATTAAATAACACACGTTGTCTCCTTCTTTAAATGATTTGATTCGAATCTTAAATGCCATCTCTTAGTTCTTTCCTTATACAATTTGGCATTTTCATATGCTAATAATCTAATCTCATCAAGTTCATTTAACTGAAGTTTCCTTTTGTAGCCTGTTTTGCTCAAATCAAAATTCAGAGACTTTATTGTCCAATATGCCTTATATTCTAATTCTAAGGGTAGATGACATGCCTTACCATAAATTAAACGGTATAGTGACATCCCAATTGGTGTCTTAAATGCCGTTCTATATGCCCAAAGTGCATCATCTAGCTTAAGTGACCAATCTTTCCGAGATGAATTGACAGTTTTTTCCATTGAACAAGTTTTTTTTTTCCAAAATCCACTAAGCCATCACAATTTGAAATTTCCACTTGACCACTAGTTTGTGGATGATATGGGGTAGATACCTTGTGGTGTACTCCATATTTTCTCAAAAGGCTTTCAAAGGATCTATATAAAAAGTGCGTACCTCCGTGACTTATGATTGCCCTTGGAACTCCAAATCTGGTAAATAGTGCTTTTAAGAATTTGACCACTGTATTGGCGTTGTTTGTGACACAAGCTTGTGCTTCCACCTATTTGGAAACATAGTCAACAGCTACTAAGATATAACTTTTACCTTGTGAAATAGGGAATGGTCCCATAAAGTCGATCCCCCATACATCGGATATTTCTACCTCCAGTATGTTGGATAAAGGCATTTCATCTTTCCGACTTATGTTGCCAACCCTTTGACACCTGTCACAATGAGAGACAAATATACGTGCATATAACGTGCAATCTTGAAAATAAAGTAGGCCAATAAAAGCCACCTTTCCAAAGCCTTTGAAGCAGTTTCTATTTTGGCTCCATGATGCCCTCCAATATGGACTAGAGTGACAAATGCATAAGTAATATCTTGTATTTCTGTTTTCCCCTACACACCTTCTAATCATACCGTCCATACATATGCTTAAACAGAGAATGGTTCATCATAAGCAATTTTAGTCAATCTGCATAGAACTTCTTTTCGTTGTGCATAAGTCAATAATTTGGAGGTATTATGTTAGAGGCTAGAAAATTTGCAATGTAGCAATACGCAATGGTGTGGTGGAACATGTTTGTAACTAACATTAAATTTTCATACAGGAAAACTTCAATTTATAACTGTAGATTCTCCTAATTGGTCCTTCTTCATTTTCCAGATGTTATAATGATCAGCAACCTAATTTTTTCAGAACCCTTTTTGTCTTTTAATTTCAATGTCAAATTCTTGCAATAATAATACCCATCTAATAAGACGTGGTTTTGCATCTTTCTTAGCAAATAGTAATTTCAATGCAGAAATGATACAGTGTAGAGTTTATGACTTTGGCTCCTAACAAATATGATCGATAATTTAATCACAATGCATATACTACAGCCAACATTTCTTTCTTAGTAGTTGTATAATTCATGTTGAGTACTAGTTTAGAACATGGCTTAGCATAGTATATCATATGCAATTTCTTATCATGTCTTTGGTCCTAAAACACAAACCAACAAGCAACATCACTAGCATCACACATTATTTCAAAATGGTAATCCCCAATCAGGTTTTTGCCAATAATAGTGTGCACTTACTAATGCATTCTTCAAAGTAATTAAATGCTTTCAAAACAATCTGGGAAAAAATCAAAAAGATGCATCTTTATAAGTAAGTTAGTAAGAGCCTTTAGTAATGATAGATAAATTCCTTTATAAACCTTTTCTATAAAATTCCTGCTGGCTAGAAAAGATCTTATACCTTTTAACCGTAGTAGGAGGAGGTAACTTTTCCTATGGCTTTCTATATTTGCCCTATCTGTTTTTGGGATTCCTTCCTTACTTATTTTTGTGCCCTAAAACAATGCCCTCATCAACCAAAAAGTGGCATTTTCCGCAATTTTTAAAGACAAAGTTAGGCACTTTTCACATCTTTGACAATACTTAGATCTAAATTTTTCAACCAACTTTCAAATGATCACCATAATAGAAAAGTCATGCCATGAATAAATGCCAATAATTTTCCTCTATGTAGTCATTTAAAAAATTGCAGGTATGCACGTTTGAAAATGTTGGGCAGGTGCGCATTGCAATAATCCAAAAGGCATATCCGTCTATATGCAAATGTACAAATGGACAAGTAAAATGTGGTTTTCTCTTGGTCATTTGGAAAGATATAAAATCTGAAAATATCCAGAATATCCCATCGAGAAAAACAATAGAAAAGCTATGACCCAGCAATTCTTTCTAACATTTGATCTATGAATGGTAATGGAAAATGAATATTTTCTTTGTAGCTGAATTGAAGTTTCCTTATAATCAATACATACCCTCCAACCTGTAGTGGTCCCCTAGTAGGAATTAAGTTCAACCAATTTTCATTTTTTTACTACAGTCATTCCTCCTTTTAGTCACACATTGAATTGGGACTAACCCATTGGCTATCTGAAATTGGGTTGTATTATTCCTACAATTAAACAAAATTGATAATTTTCTTTCCTTCACTACTTCTTTCATGGTTAGGATAAGTCTCGCGCTTTGTCTTTCTGCTTAAGGTAATATGTCCCATGCTTTCAATATTGATGTAATGAATGACTCGGATTTGGACTTATCACCCTTAGGTTCAGAAATTTGCCATCCTTATACTCTTAAATCCTATTTCTAACAATTTTTTAAACAACGTCATTTTCTTGATCTATAGTTTACTTTAATTTGTTAGAAATGATTATGGGAAGTGTGTGATCTTTACCTAGGAAAGCATATCGTAGATGACTAGGTAACTCTTTAAGGTCTACTATTGGTGGACTTTCGATTGATGGAGGAAGAAGCTCATGCTCTCTAAGTAGCGTTTCAGGTTTTAAATTTATAAAATCCTCTCCTTTATCATTTACACTATCCTCTTCATATTTATCATCATTTTCCAAGGCAAATATTTCCTGTACACATGCATCAACTATGTCAATTCTCATGCAATTACCTTCATCTATAGGATATTTCATGGCTTTGTTTATATGGAAATCAATAGCATCATCACCTATCCTAAGGACTTAACTTTCCTTTTGAAACATCAATTAATGCCCTCACCTGTGTTCCAAATAAATGGTCTTCCTAGAAGGACAATTTTCATCATAAACAAAATCAAGTATGACAAAATCAGTTGGAAAAATAAACTTGTCAACCTTAACAAGTACATCCTCAATGATACCATAGGATCTTTTAATAGATTGGTCAGCAAGTTGTAAACCATATTAGTTCTCTTAACTTCATCTTCTAAACCCAATTTCTTAAAGAGAGATAATGGCATCAAATTAATGCTTGCTCCTAAATCACAAAGGCATCTAGGGAAATCTACTTTACCTAATTTGCATGGTATAGTGAAACTTCCCTTCCTGGATCCTTGAGTTTAGTAGGTAACTTACTTGAGATTATGGAACTACAATCCTCAGTTAGGGTAACTGTTGACACGTCTTCCCAACTACGTTTCTTCGAGATCAACTCTTTAAGAAACTTCCTGTAGTTTGGAATTTGTGTAATAGCTTCCATGAGTGACATGTTAATATGCAAATTTTTCAATTTATCAATAAAATTTAAGAACTGCTTATCTTGCTCTTGCTTCTTTAACCTTTGTGGAAAAGGTGGCCTAGATTGATAAGCCTTAACATTATCCTTTTCCTTGTCCTTTCCTTTTTCTTGTTCTTTTGATCCTGCACTATTTACTTCAGATCCTGCACTATTTAACTTCAATGCTCGGTTCACAAATTGGCCTTCACACAGTTGCATTATTCAAAATATTAGCCATCTAATACCCGAAGGGAAACTATTTTATCTACTATTTTTTTCCAATTCGTAAAGGCAATTTGGCACTTACCATTTTCCCTAGGATTCTTTTCCTGTATTACTAGGAAGATTTCCCACTTCACGTGAAGGAAATAGCATTTGGCCAGCTGCCCTAAATTGTACCTTCCAAGTTATGTATGGATGCGATGAATGGTTTTTGAATAACTTTGATGAATGGTTTTTGAATAACTTATCAAAATTTGATTCTAACCATTTAAAATTTTCGTCTTGACTACTCATTTTCTGGTTAATTCCCTCCAAAATTACTAGTCAATTGTCCTAGTCTATCTTGAGATTGACTAACTTGATTGCCCCTATCTTGATTATCATGGTTTCTCCAAAAAGAATTATGATAATTTCAATTTTCAGCATTATAAGTATTCGAGTATGGACTGCGAACTTGTCCTTGAACATAATTCACTTGTTCCTCGATAACCGGATGCTTATAATTACATTCATTCGACACATGCCCATTTTGACCATAATTGTCACAAATAATAGATGTTGATTTACTCATATTTAAGTTATCAATTTTATATGACAAAGCAGAAATCTGTGCTTGCATCATAGTTAAGGGATCTAATTCATGCACTTTCTTTACTGAATTCTTTGAGGAAGAAGTAGAAGATGATTATGTATAGTTAGAATGACTTACCTGGATTCTTTTCGAGATTGGCCATATGCCTATTATTTGGCCATCTCTTCTAGTAACTCAATTGCATCATTAGTAGTCTTCTTTATTAGTGATCCCCCTGCCATAGCATCTATAGTTCCTCTTGTAGAAGGTGTTATCCCATTGTAGAAGGTTTGAATCAATATATTTTGGGGAAGGCCATGGTGTGGGTAAACTCGTTGGAGTTCTTTATAGCGATCACATGCCTCATATAGGGATTCATTTTCATGTTGGGTAAATGAGGTTATTTCTTTGATAAGCCTAGCGGTTTTTACTAGTGGGAAGTATTTAGACAGGAAAGCTTGGGCTAGTTGTTCCCAGGTAGTGATAAATGGTAGTAATGATTCAAACCAAGGGCTTTTCCTAATATCTTTTCATGTGAAAGGAAATATTTCAATGTGAAAGGAAATAGACGTAACTTAATAGCATCTGCTGGTACTGAATTCATCTTAAATGTATCACAGATCTCAAGAAAACTGGCTATGTGCGAGTTAAGATCCTCATTCGGTAATCCGTAAAATTGAACACTATTTTGGATCATTTGTAATAAAGTAGGTTTAATCTCAAACTGGTTAGCATTTACGGGTGGACGTACTACTCCTTTTTGTGAACCATTTAAACTTGGAGTGACATAGTCCATCAAACTCTGTGGTGGATTTCCCTTAGCCATAACTCTTGAATTTCGTCTTTTCTTTTTCTTCTTCTGTTGTGAAAGAAACTGTTCAATCTTAGGCTGATAATCTTTTAATTCACTATTCGAAGATCTGGTACTTGGCATATGAGGTATGTAAATTATGTGCTCCTGCAAAATCAAAAAAAATTAATAAGTAGGTATCTTTAATAAAATAAGCTGTAAATCACATATAAGAATATTTCGTTAAATAACAGAACACCGTTCCCCGGCAACGGAGCCAAAAACTTGTTGCGTCTCTTTTGAGTTCCCGCAAGTATACGGATCGCAACGTAGTAATAAAAAGATTGATCCCACGAGGAACGGGTTAAGTCCACTCCCTTTACTACTGTTTCTTAATGGTTATGTCTTAACAGAAATATGAATATGAATATGAAAAATCTTTTGATTAACATTTCTGTTTTACTAAAACGAATTATTATTAATTCTATAGTAAGTGTGTAGTTAGATTCTACTTACAATTAAATCATCACAGAGCGGTTTTCTCTTCTATGCCCAAAGCCTTGGAACTTACAAATTATTCTTCTTTAATTACTTTGTGTATTAATTCCAACCTCTTCGTATAGAAAAATATTTCTATCCTAATATACTGTATTTCTACTCTATAATACATACCTTATTCTGTTATATTAACCTTTAAAGTTTACTTATTCCTTTGATTATTTCAATACGACATATTTCACTTTGACAAAATAAGCTGAATATGCATATAAAAATCTAACTAAGTGAATTTAAATCTCTTTGACTCTTCACTAAACTATTCCTTCTTGGGAAATTAATTTGTAAACCTGTTAAACAAAGATTAAAAAGCATAACTAGGAACTTATTATGGATACCCACTTGAATTGTTTGTGATTAAAGAGGTGTGAAGAACACATACATAAGTTTATAAAACAAGGAAAAAGTAATCAAATCAAGCCTCCGGAGGGCGTCACACCTCGAGGAACTTCCGTTGTTGTTTTGCACAATTAATAACAAAGTGACTTTACGTCAACTTCCTTCTAAAGTACTACTTCACACTTCTCTTAGTTTTTCAACAATCTAATCTGATATCTTCAGGTCTTAATCTGCATTCTATTATCTGGTACTGTCTTCTTCCTTCACTTGATTTGCTATTTATAGAGAGGAGATGTGTTGGTTATGGATGGTGGATCTGTTTGGGCCAAAGGTGCTTCAGGTTGGAACTTCTTTTGGGAAAGAGCTCCCGACCCATGCATGGAAGACCATGGTTTCTTCTGATGAAAGGCAGCATTACGTCTCCTGGAATGAAAAGGCAGCAATTACGTCTCCTGGAAACACGACTCGCGCTCGCGAGGTTCAAGGTCGCGCTCGCGACTTTTGCTTTAAAGGTCTTTGTCTCTCAAGGGTGCTTCTCACGCTTGCGACTTTTGTTTGTAAACTCTCTGACTTGCTGGAGTGCTTCTCGTGCTCACGCATATGGTTGTCGCGCTTGTGACTTGCGTTTTTGGTGCCTGCTGAGTCTTCTGGTATGTAAGTTGCGCGCGCGGCCTCAGGTAGCGCTCGCGATTGGGCTTTCTTCTTGTTGTGACCTCCTTCGCGACGCGAAGGCTGGTTTAGGAACTTCTTCTATTTTTAATCAACTTCTTGGTCTTTTTTCTATATAAAGCAAGCCTTTTTATTCCTTTGTTCCAATTGTGTTCCTATAATCACTTTGAAACAAAAACAATGCGAACAAACGTAAAATACATAAAAACTTCATGCATTCATGCAAATTATATGAAAATAACATAACAAAATTTGCCCGCTTTGCGAGGCTATCAAGTTGTTCCATTTACAACTTTGCGAGGCTATCAAGTTGTTCCATTTACAAGGTATCCAGCTATCCTTCACTTCTTCTTATCATCCACAAAGTGATGGCCAGACTAAAGTACTCAACCGTAGTCTAGAATCATACTTTTGATGTTTCTCCTCTAAGCAGCCTAAAACTTGGTCGAAGTGGCTCTACTAGGCTGAACTCTGGTATTACACAAATTTCCAAGGTGTTATAAAGAGAACACATTTCGAGGCTATTTATGAAAGACCTTCCCCGATATCCAACACTACCTGCTAGGCGAAACAAGAGTTGAAGCCCTTCCCTAGCACCTACAAAGTCGGGATGAAATACAAAGGCTGCTGCGTTACAACTGGCATCAAGCCCAGCAGCTTATAATTAAATATGCCAATAAGCATCGTAGGGATCTCCAATGTTTTGTTGGTGGTAAGGTGTTTTTAAAGCTACGTCCCCACCATCAGCAATCCGTGGCTATGCGAGTCAATGCTAAATTATCTGCATGCTACTTTGGACCCTTCGAAGTCATTGAAAAAATGGGAGCAGTTGCATACAAGTTGAAACTCCCTTCAACATCCAAGATTCACCTCGTGTTCCATGTTTCTCAACTGAAGAGAGTTGTTGGTGATCATTCTGTTGTTGAGAGTTTACCCGAAGGGTTGGAGGTGCAAGAAGGACCTATGTTGGAAATATGTCAAAGAAGATTTGTGCAAGATGGTGATTTACAGAAAACTCAAGTGCTGATACAATGGCAAGGGTAAAGTGAAGAAGAGGCAACTTGGGTGGATGAGTCTGATTTCTCAGTTCAGTTCCCCCACTTCCGCCTTGAGGACAGGGCTGTTTGTCGAGCAGCATGTAATGATAGAAAGGCTCCTGATCCTAAACCATTCCTGGTATATTCTAGAAGGGGAAAACCTGCTAAGGGCATCAAAGGGAATTCCAAATACAGAATTGGGGACCAAGAAATAGAGGCATGTAAGCAGATTCCTCATGAACAACTTATTTAAAGAATGAAGATGAGAGAGAAAGGCATCCTGGTACAATTCAGTTATTTTGGGCAGAGCAATCGGCATGGGCAAAGGCTTGGGGGCTGATTCAGCCATTTGTTATGCCGGTGCCCACTCAAGTGGGACCCACACACTTTGAAATAAAGAAGCAACAAGTTCAACAAAGGAAGGAAGAAAATAATGAAGGTAGGCGGCGATTTTACTTTCCACATGTGCAATTTGTATTGTACAGCTCATTCTCGCATCTTCTTGTCCTATAAATAGAGGAGAGGATTTATATCTAAACACGGTAGAAAGAAGAAAAAAAAATGTAGAGAGAGTTATCTTTAGGAAGGGTTTCCTAAAACTAGGGAGGGAAAAAATAGTGAGGAAATTATTATAGAGTGTTTTTGGAAAACACTTTGAGTGTCACTATTTTTATATTACTCTCTGTGTACCTACTATTTTAATTGTACCTCACTATTTTAATAATGGAAGAATTTATTTTGGAGTTTGTCCGTGTTACGTAGCCCTAAACAGTTGGGGTGACCATGTAAATTTCTATCGTGTCCCATTTCTATATTTTCGTGTGTCAATTTTCTCTTAACTTGATTTGAAAAGGCCAAACGTGGTATCCAGAGCTGAGGCAGTGGTGCCATGAGGGCCTCAACCCATTATCTTATCCTTCTTATTAATTTCTGACTTTCTTATCCTTGGAATCCACAGAGGACAAGCTTCCAGTTGATTTATTTTACAATTGTTTTTTCCAACTTCATCTCAATATCTTCTTTCTAATTTTTCTTGAACTGTATCAACGTTTCTTCAACTATTAACAAACCCACTCATGATACGGCCCTACAGGACCCGCCCTTCTAATAAGAATTAATGGTATTGTTTATGCAATATTCTCTATAGACGCATTACTGTTCTCTATTTTGGATACATTTATCAATTTTGGAGGAGCTAAAGAAATTATTCTTTGTGTTTCGGAAATATATTAATAGGGTTCATCATTGTCAATCAATATCATATTTTCTTGTGAGATCCAATTTTTTCTAAAATACTAAAAACACGGACTCCATAAGGATTGTTCAATATATTGTATCGAGTATATTTATAACGACAAGATAATCACTAGAATTCTCAATCTCCAAGAGATTGATGGGGTATAGTAATCTCAATTTGGCATTACGTGAAGCATTATTGGGCTCAATTCTCTTAGGTTAGATGTTGCCATTTATACCTAATCCCCGTGAGGCTAGCCTGCACAAAATATGTAGGCATTCTTGTTGCTCGACCCCCCTTTCCACTACCCGGATCTTTCCTAATAAGGACCTGAGCTAAGACCTAGATAGTCCCAAAACGGAAATAGACTACTAATTCCTGTATTGACTCTTACAGCTTAGGCAAACAGCCATAACTTTGTAGGCCATACTACACTAGCAAGAGATCTGTATTACACCAGCAAAACCTGAAAACGGTTCCCCATTGATCCCTTGAAGTTGTGAATTTTAATTTAGACAGGGTTTTTCATTGGGAAAAAGAATAGAGTCTTGGAAAAGAGAACGCCGCTTAGGATAAAGAAGGGTGGATATCTTATTTCCTTCAAGGACAACTTTAGGTGTTGGAGAAACTAAGACTGCATGAAACATAAGACGCATGACTCATCTCAATATAAATCTCTTTTATAGAAAATAAAATGAAGTAAAATAAAATTTATGACTAGAGTTGTGATTAAAACAAGGCTTTCTATTATGGAGATTAATGAAAGAGCAAAACGGTTGGCTATAAGTGCATTGAAAAGATAAACTAGAATCTAAAATCTAGCAGATTAAAAAAACTAGCATTACAAGGATACAGCCAGATCTTATACGATCAAGTTCTCCATTGAATATGATCAGTTTCCGTGTTGTGTTCACAACAGCTTCTTTGTAAAGCTCTTCCACCACAAGCATTTCTGAGATGCAGATGAATTGGAAAAATGTAGATAAAGTGGAGATCAAGTTCTGAAGATAACAAGTTTGAAGCTACCATTGACATTAAAATAGGGGTAGGCAACCAGGAATAACTCATCTTCTGGCTTCACACGATCTTTCATTCTGACTTTCTCAACAAAACCAAAATCCTCAAAAAATGATGGTTTTGTCAAATAGTCCAGCTTAAGGGAAGATCCTTCAAAAACTGTTTGTCTTGCAAATTTAACTTCGTTTGCTTCAGGAAAAAACTGGAACAAATTGATTTACAGATTTTAAATCATTGAAAAAAAAACAAAATTACAATAAAAGATAGATCGACCAGATTTTCCTAAGCTTAACAATTTACGCTAAGGCAGCACCCAGGCTAGGTGACAATTATGAGTAGGTGACATGGACGTGAAGTAAGGTAAGAGATTTTGCCTGAGTTTAACTAATAACAATGGGAAAAACACAGCAACATCCAAGATAGATGATAAATTTTGAGTAGATGGTGACATGGACAGGAGTCAGGTTAAAATTTTTCATAATAAACCAAAGTGCTAGACTTGTAGGTCTCTTTGACAGCTTCGGGTAAATGTCTTGAACAAACTATGAAATACTGATTGAAAATATTGTTAACTTGATCACTGCTAACCCACCATAATCCTAAACTATCACGGAACCCACATACATGAATTTCCCAAGTGTTATCACTCTTGAAAAGCTCATTTCAATATCAGTTTGAAACAATTAGTATTGGAACAAACCCCACCTTTTTAGGGCTATATACTGTAGACTACCCTCTAAGGCATAATTTGTAGACAGGCTTCATCAAGTTTAGGGCTAAAACAGTCCATACTTAGTAAGCTTCAAAATTCTTCTACAAAACATGTTTCGGAAAGCAGTCTCTACATAATCGTTATCTTGTTTCTCAAATTATCCAATATCCACTACAATAAGGGCCTTTTGGAACTTGCTGTACAATTTGCCAGGAAGTATGTTGTCATGTATGTTAAGCATGGTAAAATCCATAACAACCTCTTTTCAGCCCTAGTGATTGGTAACCAAGAAACCCAATAATTTCCACAAAAATTAACAAACCCAATTGTTAAACCAAAAATTACCCTCATATTTTTTTCCCTGCATGTTTACATTACCATAGGTTCTCAAAACAGTTGAACTTCCGCACCATAAATGATTGATGATGCAAATGGAAAAAGGATTAAACCACTAATAGTCCACAAAATTTTTGTCTTATTAGTTTTTATTTCTTGTAACTTCGTGTTCTTCATGGTTTTGGTAAAATTGAAAATTAGTGTCGCAAAAGCTAAATTTTTTATGGAATTCAACATATAACTAAACCAAATTTTATTTATAACAACCAAATGGGGTAATCTTACTACTCTAGTTCCGTGTAACTCTTCTCATGGAATTTACAATGGTCACAAAGTTCCCGAATTGCAGAACTGGCAATACTCTCAGTCATTTCTTACCCATTCCCCATCACCTGTAGAGGAATTTACATGTTCAATTTTCATTCTGATTTGATTAGAAACTCAAAAAATGAAAATAAAATAGAACCTGGCACAGATCATTCATTCCAGGCGTTGGGCAATTCAATCTTCCTGTTATTCAACAGATTTTGGAGGGTTAGTATAACAGGATCTATATTCGTGGATTCAACTAAGTAATCAATAATTATTTTGGTAAATACTTAACCATTCAACTTGTTTGTTGTCTACATAGCCAAATTGCTTTGCTTTCTTTGGCTGTTAGAGGTAATAAACACTTTTCTTTTATCAACGTGTAATTATTTCTAATTCTCTTAATTTACAACAAAGGAGTAATAAAAGATAAATAGAATATATAATGAAAACTTACTTGTCGAAGAAGCTCCTGATAATCATTGGGAAATGGCACATCGAGTTCAAGAGAGGAAGAGGAACTGCCATTTCTTGAAACAGAGTAAGTTATAAGTTGGGGAATGATTCTTTTAGTATGAAGAAGATGGTGTCGATCATTCTACATATTTAACAAAAAAAATAAAGTGAGAAAGGAATTGATTGTGTTCGGTTCGATTCAATTGGTAATATCTCTTACTCTCAGCTTTGGTTTTGCCAACCATGGGGTTGCCAACGGAGCAGAGGCGCCAAATACGCTGTTGGATAACGGCATATTTTGAACCACACAGAATAGAGGACGATGATGGTGCGCATTATTGGGCAGCAGTGATGCACGGCTCGGGTTCCACGGCTCGAAGGTTAGCCGCCAACTCATACCAATATTTATAATTTGAAATATAAAATATTTAACAATAAAAATAGGAGCAAGCTAAACGGTTCAAATTGAGAATGATTCAATAAGAATTATTTTTGATTGCGCGTTTACCTAGTTGCACTTTATAACTAAAATAAATATGATTTTATTTGCAATCATTATTTCTATTGAAAAATGTGATTCCTTTGCATGTCATACATAAAAATGATTAAACTCATGTCTCTCCTCTAGATAACACACTCACATATCATCTGTACCACTAATCCCTATTTAATTTTATTGTGTCTCGAAATAATAATATCTAATATACTACCGCTTATGAAAGAGATGTGAGATGAAGTTGATTTAAAAAAAAATTAATATGAATGCGACAAAAATTTTATCTTCTAATTGATAATTAATACAATATTCTACTCCAGTTATCTATATCCTCGATCATAAGATATCAACAACCTTTTATACGAGGAATATTAATTATGTGAGGATAACTGTTTTAATTGTTTTTTATCTTTTCTCCTTTTTTTTTTTTTCATTTTGCCCCTATATTTTGGCCAACATGTGTTATAACCAACGAAGAAAAAAAACAAATAAACTTATTTTTGGTCAACACAGGCCATAACCAAGGAAGATGAAAAAAAAAAAACTACTACTTGCTTAATAATTATAGCTCCCATCAAATAATTCTCTTTTTTTTTTTTTTTTTTTTTTAATGTTAGATAGTCATTATTAAATTAGGAGAGAGAATGTCAATTTTTTAAATTTAAAATTTCTCTCTCTACATCAATTAAAATTGTCTTAGATTTCCATCATTAAAGTAGATAAGAGAGTGTATTTCAAATTCAAATTTAATATCTCTCATCTAACCAATAAAAAATTATTAAGGGCACCGGATATTCTACCTATCAAAATTTTAGTTGAGTCAGACTCAACTTGAGTCAAACATCTTTATTATAAAACCTAGTCATGTACCTGCACACAATGTGCAGATTGTATAATTTTCTATTTTTCTTTATTAAATTGAATGTTATTTTCAAAAAAATTATTGTAATTCGTATTTATGTTGATTTAATTTAAATAATTTGCTTATATTTTTTATTAAATCATGAAAGGTAAAATTAAATGCTCTTTTAGAAATTCTCAAGTAATGAACTAAAATATTAATTAACACAATTAATTATTGTAAGTAAATTATTGTAATTCAACTGATATATTTAGTTAATTATTTATTTTTTTCTTTGAAAGTCTCATATATTCAAATTAAATGAGGTGTAAAAATATTTAATTTTAATGAAATAAATTTTAATGGAATAAATTTTGATGAGTTGAAATTAGTATTTTAATTATTTGTTAACGTAACTATATTATTTAATTAATTTTTATTAAATATGACTTTATTACAACTTTATTAGTTTTTTTACAGAAAAAACTATTTAATAAAAAATTTAATATTTTTACAGAAAAAACTATTTAATAAAAAATTTAATATTTATTAAATGCAAAAATATTAATTATAATAAAATCCCCATTAGATTTATAAATTTATAACTTCTTTACTTAATAAAAAAATTAATTATAATGAAAAACTAAAATGTCACATCATCACTTTTATATTTTTCATATGTTGCCGTATAAGCATTAGACTTTAGAAATTATATATTTACTAGTCGTCTTCTCACGCTTCGCATGCGAAAGTTATATAATTAATAATTATTTTAATTATAATTAATAATTATTTTCAAGAATCCAAATATCCAATATTGTACTTACTAATATACAAAAAAATAAAATTAAAATATTTTTTTCCAAATTCTTGCAAAATGATCAAAAAATGATCAATATATTGACTTTGCGCGGATTGTTCTATTTATTATTTTCAAGAATCCAAATATCCAATATTGTACTTACTAATATACAAAAAAATAAAATTAAAATATTTTTTTCCAAATTCTTGCAAAATGATCAATATATTGACTTGCGCGGATTGTTCTATTTGCTATATATTTACACTTTTATAAATACTAGATGAAGGCCTGCACATTGCGCGGGTTGCTCAAGTTCGCTATATATTATACTTTTCGAAAAATTTTCATTCATAACTTCACTTTTTACTATATTAAAAATAATTGAAAGTATTATAGATAAAAATGATTTAAGGTAAACCTATTTAAATTTTCAAGCCTTTTAAATTTATAAGTGTAGTTTAGTTTTTTTATTCCAATAATATAATAATACCCTTTAAAAAATATATTATATATATTTTTTCTCATAAGCTTTTCTAATTAAAGTAAAAGAATAATGGCTTGCAAATATAAATTAAATAATAAAATACTAATTTTTGGATAGATTGGTGTAATGTATAGTTAGTTTAAGACTTAAAATATTGTATATATACATATATCTAGAAAATTATTACACAAATCTTGAAAACTAAAGATATATTAAAAAATAAAAATTATAAAAAAATGTGTAAATATAGATAAGAGAAAAGATTCAAAAGTAATAACTAATAATTATTTTTATATTATATATTAAAAATAAATGGGTTTGTAGATATATGTAAAAAAAAAAAAAATTAATTTATGTACTTAGATTTTTGAGTCTTATTTTCCTATTCCATACAGGGCACTAATTAAAACGCTTTTAAATCATAAAATATTAAAGAGAGGAACAACAAAATTTTTTTGGAAGCCTCTGAAACTAAATCTTTTAATGTAGTAATGTAATATGAATTGTTAAATATTATTAGTTGAAACCAATATTACAGTTGGTGTGTGACTGATTGAATGATGTTTGATTAGTAATATGATAAAGTGAGCAATTGTTGAAAACAAATAATTGATCTTAGGTGTATTTGTTATTATTTGTGGGAGAAGGTTAATAATGAAGATGACAATACGAATGAATCTGTAGCTAATCTGATTAAACACCCTACAAGATTCAGTAAAGGTTATGATGCACACATTAAAAAAAATGTGAAACTGGTAAGAGCAATTGCAATGTGACGATTTTATATGCTTGTGAAACATGCTATAGTATGATAAAGTAGGCTTATTTATGTCATTTAGAGCCCTAATGCATAATAGGCCTCTTGCACTTAGACCACTGGTTATGGAGTTGAGAGACCTACAAAAGTAGTGGGTGATGGAGTTAGGGTTTGGAGAGTTTCTAAAATTGCCAGAAATGACTATAAATACAAAGCTATATTATTGGTTGTGCGAGAAATTGAACACAGAGAATTTGTACTTGGAGTTTCAAAAGAGATCTCCATACGAATTTTATCGAATCATGTTGGGTGAATTGTAGGAATCCCAGCTAGAGGAAGTGCTCGTGGAAGGGCCGAAAGAGGTAGGATCGAGAGAGACTAGTAAAGCGTACAACTGCCAAGTATGAAGGACGTAAAGTAATTGTGAAGGCTAAGGTGATCAAGAGAATAAGGAGTAGTAGAGGGAAGCACCAATTCTAGTAACATTTTTTATTGTACACACTCGGGTTTTCCTTTGTCCAACCTAGTGTAGTAGGTTTAGCCTTAATTTACTGGATGTTGTTGCAGATATATAGAAACAACAAGAGATTTTAAACTGGCTCGTACAAATTGTCAAATTCTTCCAGGATGGCTTAAGGAAGTCCGAAAAAGCAAGTGACTTAAGAGATTACATATTGTTTTTTGAGTTACTCTACAAAGTATTGCATGTATTGAGTTGCCTTATTATTTCAAATTGAAATTTTATTTAGATGACACACGACAAAATTATAATTTTCAGATATTCTACCTAGATCATCTAGATATAAGACAACCTATGAATTGGAATAATTTTTCTTGAGTGAGAATGCGTCATCGGGACGTAGGAACGAGTTTAGATTTATTTTAATTTACAAAAATGGTTTTATTGAACCCGTTTCACCTTCAGAGAGGTGATATTATTTTGAAAAAGGATTTTAAAGAAAGGACTCTTAATTGATAAGAGCATTTTTAGGAGTCGTCACCCTCTTTAGGGAAAAATATCGAACTAATCACCTCTTTGGAGGTACTCGACTCGGTTTTAACCAGAGTCTAGGTAATCATACTTCTTTTCTTTCAAAATCCATAAAATCTTCAATCCAATATTTCTTCTTGATAATATATAATAATAAAATATTTAAAAAGATAATATAAAAGGATATTAGATTCCTAAATAAACTCTAACTAATAGATAATATAGGATTCCCACAGTCCTTTTCCTAATACAATTATCCTTTTTCCAGTATATATATCCCAAATTAATTTCAGAAAAAGGCTAATTCTGAATTCTTTCATTTACTCAATTTCTGATAACTTAACAAGTGGTAGGGTGAGCGTGGAAAACACCTTCACTCTCCGTTAATCTCAATCTTTTTCACCATTGAGTACCATGGCTAATGAATCGGTCGAACACCATAACATGGAGGGTTAGGACAACAACCATGGTGAGGTGGTTGAACATACTGTAATACCTCCTCCATAAAGTTCAAAATTTTGACTTTCCAACCCTATGACGGATCCACTGATTCTCGAAGTCCCTTAGCGACTTTCCGAACCATGATGTACCTGCAAACTAATTCTGAAGATCTTATGTTCAGGATCTTCCCAATCACACTCAAGCGGGTAGCCCAAGAGTGGTATCAGACTCTCAAAATAGGATCCATCCCATTGTTCTCCTAATTGGCTACATCATTCCGAGCTCGGTTCATCACAAGTGTGCCATTCAAGAAAATCTCATCTGATCTAGTAGACCTAAAGAGACAAGATGGTGAGACGTTGAGATAGTATGTCTCCAAATTTCAAAGAATAGCAATGCAGGTTGAGAACTTGAATGATGAAGTGGCCATTAGTGTCATGGCTAAGAACTGCAAATAAAACAAGCTACTCGAGAGTTTGAGTATAGACCCTCCTCTAACTTTTGCTGAACTCATGGCACGAGCTAACAAATACACAAAGCAGGACAAAGCCATTACAAGGCTCAATACTGAAGGTCGCCTAAGGAAGAAAAGCCTAGACATAAAAGACACCCTTCCCCAATCATGAGATATTTGCCTAGGAGAAGATCGCCTCTTCGACATCCACAAGCTAGCTGCGTTGTTTAAACACCTTACTCAAAAGAAGATAAATCATAATAAGACCGAGAGTTCTCCCCCTTAAAAAAGTCACGCTCGAAAATATTATCCTAGTTCAGGGATCATGGAGACAAGGCTCAACTCAATTACCCTTTAAAGATGAAAGAAGATACCATGGGCACCGAGAGCAGATACTGTGAATTTCACAGGGACATCGTACATGATACTGAAGCTTGTTGGCAATTGAAAAGGAGATTGAACGCCTCATATAGAGAGGCAAACTCAAAGAGTTATATTGGACAGGTTCGGAAAGAAACTGAGAAGAAAGAAAAAAAGGCCAGACAACGCAATACTTTAGGCATAATTCACACAATATTTAGAGGCTTCTTAGGCAGGGATAGTAATTCAGCGAGGAAAAGAAGGGTCGAGAAATTATTCTATATTTCCTCAGCCAAAGTTAGTCGCGAGACCACCAATCTAATTTTCTGAGGCAGATGGAGAACATTTGCATACCCCCACATAACGATGCTCTAGTAATAGAAGGAGTCCTCGAAAACTTCTTAGCAAAAAGGATCTTAGTAGATGAGGGTAGTACGATTAACTTATTAACTATGGAAAGCCAATCCCTGTAGCTGGATCCGTAAAGGTGACTTTAAAGCTCAAAGTAGAAGGTATCTCGATAAGGATTAAGTCAGAATTCATGGTAGCAGACATCCACATTCCATACAATGTCATACTAGGTAGACCTTCCTTATATGAGATGGAGGCAGTTTCGTGCATCAAGTACCTAACTCTAAAATTTTACTCTGATAATAATAAAGTTATTGCTATGAGGGGGGATTAGAAGGTGGCTCGGGAAGCATACATGGTGCCACTAAAAGGGATACCACTTGCCTTACCTATAATGTGGATGCCATATGAGAAACAATACATAATATAAGAGGAACATCAACCTTTCGACATACCAAGGGATAGCTCGGAGTTGAACCCAGCGCTTGTGGGTGAACTCACTAAATGAGAGATGGAGCCAGGGAGATATCTGACCTTGGGTGGTGAACTACCCATAGAGGTACAAAATAACATCAAAGAGGTTTTGAAATAAAATTTAAACAGCTTTGCGTGGACCACTAGAGACATAGTTGGGATAGACCCAGACATCATGTCCCATAGACTCAGCTTTGATCCAGAGTACAAGCCTGTCAAGAAAAAGAAGCAAGGCCATGGACCTGAAAAGCAACAACCCATAGGGATCGAAGTAGATAAATTATTGCATGCAGGATTTATAAGAGAAGTTAACTACCTAGAATGGTTGGCGAACGTGGTTTTGGTGCCAAAGTCTAATGGAAAGTGGAGACTGTATAGACTTTACTGATTTGAACAAGGCATGCCCCAAGGACTCCTACCCTCTGCTTAATATTGACCAACTAGTAGATTAAACGACTGACTATAAAGTATACAGCTTCGTGGATGTAGCTATTGGATACCATCAAATAAGGATGAACGAACTAGATGAAGAAAATACGAGCTTCATTACAGATAGGGGAATTTACTGCTACTAGGTAATGCCCTTCGGTCTAAAAAATGTAAAAGCTACATACCAGAGATTAGTCAACAGCATGTTCCAACACCAGATTGGGAGAACGGTAGAAGTGTATGTAGATGACATGATCATCAAAAGTACTCAAGCAGCTGTAGATGCTGAAATTTTGCCCCTAACAGATTCAGTGATGATATACCATTTTTTCACATAGAACTGGATATGGATTCCCGATCGCCCTGATTTTTGGACCGATGGTCCGTGGCTAAGATTACTAATGTGTTTAACCACTTTTACCTTTTGGGTTACTGCGCGTTTCGCGACGAACCGAGCCTAGAAAGCGCGCTGGGCTCGCCCGGCATACTTTCCAATGCACTGCCTCGTTTTGGATGTCAGCCGGTCTGATTTTGTAAAAGCGGGCCCAATCCCGTTGCGGGGCCCGACAGTGACATTTTTGCTATGTTAGCCTTAAGATGGGGCCACCCACCCTCATTTGCTTATGAATAGGCATTTAGAGGTGTGTAAAAGGGGGGCTCTTTTTGGAAATAGGGGGAAGCTCTTGCATTTTAAAAACTCAACAAAGAAATCTAAAGGAAACTTGTGTTAACCTTAGATTTGTGTTGAGATTTCATTGATTAATCAATCAAAAACCCCTTGTAAACAATCTAGAATCCTAAAACCACAAACTCTAATCTTGAATCTCGGATTGTTGGATCAAGGATCAAGTGTTGGGTTTTCCTTCATCCATTTTTTAATCAAATCATCAAAGAAATCACAAAAAGTAGTTTTTGAGAACCTTTAAAAATTTTCTTCATCTTTTTCTTTGCTTTTTCGGTGTTTAAATCACCATTTCTAAGCTCGATTAGGAGGAAAACCTAGGATCAAGCAAACAGGGATTTTTGCACCTCTGTGGCGCGAGGCCAACAGAAGTTGCGTGCGCCACTTTCTTATGGCTCACGCCACAAATGCCTAGAAACCCTTATTCTTACTTAATGAAAGTCCGGATTCGGTGATTCGGCCAAGCTCCGACCTTAAAAGGTTCGTGATGCGTATTAGGTCATATATGGATCAAATAAACACATAAAACATGATTGAGAGTAGTGATTAATGAATTTGTTCATCCTTCTAAGATTAACATCTAGATCATGAGCTTAAATCATGTAAAACCTTTAAATTTATGTCATTTAATTATTGTCTTTTACTTTACTAGCACTTTATTATTCATGTTCTTTATTATTTCTATACTTTAAATTCTTGCCATTTAGTTTAATGTTCATTGTTATTGTGCTAACCCTAAATTTGTTAATCTTGTATCACTTCCATTAATCGTAGTGATGATTATAGGATGATTGATTGTGTTATGATCTTGTAATTATAATGTAATTCTGTGGTTACTTGTTATCCTTTATGGTTCTTATTTGTGGTTTGAATTTATCTTTTTAAGTTTCTTATTGCTAAATGTAAAGGATCCTTAATGGGATTCCTATTATTGCTTGATGTAATTATTATTTGGGTTTGGGAAATTTGGAGGGTTTAGGGATAAAATGTAATGTTTAGGTTGGTTTGTAACTCTATTCTCCTCACCCCCCCCCTTCTTTGGTTGATTATAATTCATGTTGTATGGATGAGATTGAATGTTTGCTTGACATGCTTTCCAAAAAGTGCATAAAAGGTTTTACATCTCTATTTATAGTTAACTGCATTATTGTGAATACTCAAATTTTGAGGCTCAAAAAGCCTGTTTTCCCAGACTGCAAACAGTCCGGTTGGACCGGAGGCCATTCGGAAAAGTTCATCGAAAGTATGCCAATATGGCACTTGAAACGTCCAGAAAATTACGAGGATCCCCTTCTGGTTGATTTATTTAATTCATGCGTGTATCGGATGAGATTTGAATGTTTTGCTTGACATGCTTCCAAAAAAGTGGCATTAATAAGGCTTTTTAACATCTCTTTATTTATAGTTAACTGCTTATTTGTTGAATACTCAAATTTTGAGGCTCAAAAAAGCCTGTTTTCCCAGACTGCAAAACATCCAGGTTGGACCGGAGGCCATTCGGGAAAAAGTTCATTCGAAAGTATGCCCAATATGAGCCACTTAAACGTCCAGAAAATTACGAAGGATCGCAGAAACTTTGTCCCGGAATATTTTTTGGAGGTACGGAACTCTTGAAAAAAGCCTTCCCGGAAGCGAAAAACTAGAAAGTGGACAAGCACACGGCCAGGCCCGGGCGTTCCGCCGGCCAACAGCAGCGTCATCGCAAGGCCGCCGGACACCAGCCGGGGCGCCGCCGCCCTTACACCGGGGCGCTTGTGCGCGCCGCCGGAAGGGCGAAACCGGCCGGCCTGCCGGCCAGGGCGACTGCCAGGCCGCCCTCCCAGGCCCGGGTTTTTCACATATAAAGCATACAAGCCCCGGTGCGGACTTTTTTACTACACTCAGTCTGGTTGACGGCCCACATTTTTATGCTTCTCTTCTCCCCTACGCTCCTTGCGGGTTTTCTTTATTCTTTACTGCTTTTTCTGCATTTAGTGTAGGCTTTTATTATTCTACTGTTGTGATACTGGTCACTATAACTCTGAATAAAATTTTAATTAAATATTCCCGCAAACGAGGAGCTTAAATCCGAGTTTTTCAAGCTGAAGCTAAGAAGCAGCGCCGCCGATTAACCTCAACGACAGGTAATTAACTGGAGTTAAGAAGTGGCCGTCGTTTAAATCAGGTACATAAACTAAACTCTGCCTATTTAATTTTAGCACTTCATGCATGCTTCTCTTCTACTCCAAATTCTACAACTGCATAAATGCATTCATGTCATCATTAGGCAAATAAACTGCCTCAATTAAAAGATTTTAGGCTAAAATGGCCGGTTAATTAATAATCATGGTGTTAAAGCCTAAATCCGACAATATTGGCTAAAAGTACGTAGTTAATTAATGACTATGGTATAATCGTCTTTATTTCGAACAGTTCAGCTTAAGCCCAATTAATCAATAATTGTGGCTAAATAGCCTTAATTAAACGCGTTTTTTCTTGGCAATAAATTGCCTACATTGCAATTCAATTGATCTCTTTTGGCAAACAAATTGCCTATAAGTAGATTAACCATTTTTTAGCGACAAATCGCTTTTAAATCGAGCTTGGCAAAATTGCCTTTTGAATTAATCAATTCTTTTGGCTAAAAGCCTTAAATCAATCAATTTTGGCGACAATCGCCCAATCAACACTTTGGCAAAACAAATTGGCCTAAATCCAACCCATTTTGGTTTAAAAGCCTTTCAAATTAATCAATTTTTGGCGACAATCGCCTAAATTCACATCAAACTTTTGGCAACAAATTTGCCATAAATCAATTCTTTTTGGCTAAAAGCCTTAATCAACACTTTTGGCAACAAAACGCCTAATCAAAACCCAATCAATTCTTTTGGCAAAATACCTAAACCAAAATGCACGAAGCATACACCACACTCATTGCATTAAGCATACCCATTCAAAGCCCTTTTAAAAAAAGGCCTATCGAAATAGGCTTTATCGAACTACGTCGGCTTTGATCTCTCATTCAAACGGGAGTACGTAGGCACGATCGGGATTTAACCTCGAGCGGCAAGTCGAAATCATCAAAACATTTTATTGGTCCAATTGCATCAAATTATCTTGCAAAGCATTTATACTTTGGTTAGTTAATCAGCATGACATGGTCTCGGGATCCACCTCGGGTTCGTAGATTGTGCCTCAAACTTTGGGATAATTAACCTAGATATAGGTTAATTAAAATTGGAGTCATGTAGGGTTCTTTCTTAGTTTTCCCTTATAAAAATAAAAATTAAACAAGGTGGCGACTCACACATTCACGTGCATTTCTGCCCTTAGTCATATTCATTATATGCCTATTTTTGGGGGAGGGGTTCACAATTATTAAATTATTGTGAATGTTTGGACAACATGGAGGCTGGCTTAGCCGGATGAAATGGGTGCCTAATACCTTCCATTTCGAACCTATATCCCGGACCCTATCTCTGGTTTAAAATCGGATTAGTCAATTTCAAAGAATTTGTTGATTCGAGAATTTTCCCTAATAAGGGTTGCAACTCCAAAATAAAACTCTTACCAAAATAAGAAAATCTTTTTTAGTGGATTAAATGGGTTTAATAAAAGAAAACTATTTTATTAAATAAAATAAATTAAGCCCGTTCTATATGATTCTTTCCAAATCCTTTTGGGAAAAATCAAGCGTCCTCAGCCTGGCGACTCTGCTGGGGATCGAACCCAGAATCTCTGGTTTTTGGTTTTGTGTTCAAATAAGAGAGTTGAGTTTGAAAGTTGTCCACTTATTCATAATCTTTAATAGTGTTATTAGCTTCAAATTGAGTTTACTTTTCGTAATTAGAAACTGTCATTCATGCATTATTTTCTTCTTTATCTCCTCTCTACCCTAAACCTTAAAGGTGGTATTGGAGGTCGTGATCCTCTCACTCCACTCGACAATTTGGATCCACCACTAATATACACCACCCATAAGTCAAGTACCTTTTAGTATATCAAAAGAATTGGCACAATCCGTTATCACCATTACGCTTAGACCCCGTTATCACCATTACGCTTTAGACCCAAAGCAAATGGGAGGAAACAACCAATTCTCACTTATTGGAACCCAAGGACTTAATAAGCCGGGACCTAAGCACATTGTAAAATTGGCCATTAGTTCTTTATCACCATTACGCTTAGACCCAAAGCAAATGGGAGGAAACAACCAATTCTCACTTATGGAACCCAAGACTTAATAAGCCCGACCTAAGCACATGTAAATGGCCTTAGTTCTTTCCTCTAGGTTTATCTTAATAAGATTTGATTGATGCATTCATCCAATATATGCGAGAGGCGTCAGTCCAAAACCTCATGATGGTTTATGGGCCCAACCTATATGTCCTAGGGTTAGAAAAGACCTTACCTCGAATCATGTGTGGGAGATATAAGAGTGGAGGTCATGCATTTCCTGACACCCGTGCCCCCCCTTCTTTGTATATAATTGCTATGGTTGTGTTGTGCTTTATTCATGCATCATTTAACTTGTTTTATAGCCATATAGGGTATATTCCATTATGGCTCGATCCCGATGATCAAAGCGCCAAAGGGCGAAAAACCTAAGAGAAGTGTTAGAGCCAAAATGAGTTAAAAGAGCTCTATCCAATAGTGACTGTAAGGCCTAGACCCAAATGCCTAAGAGGGGAGCTCCTTCGGTTCCAACTCCGATGAAGGAAGACCAATTAAAAGAGGCTCATCAACTTTTGCTTGAAATAAAGCAAGCCCAACTCCAAGCCATGACTATCTTCCAAGGTGTGGAGGCGTGATTCACGCTCATGCGAAATGTCGCCAACTGCCTTGTGGAAATTGGCTACTTCACTTTAGAGGATGCGAAGCCTTATCAAACCTCTTAGGCTTGGAGGTTTAAGAATTGTAAATATTTAGTTAGGGCCTTAAAAAACAATTGATGTAAGAAGTTCACTTTTGGAAAAGTAATGAAAGAGTATATTCGAGCCAAATATTAGTAATGCAAAAGAGAAAAAAATCTCAATCGTAGATAAATAAAGAATCCTGCTCAAGTATTATCACGCTTCAGGTAAAAAGAAAGGGATACAAAATAAAAAGAATAAGCAGTAAGGTCATTATAAGTATTTAGCTATGAAATAGGGTGTGTTTTGTTCCTAACATTAGGTGCATTGCACGATGTTGTGATTATATGATCGCATTTTTGTATGCCATTTCATAAGATTGCATTCATGCATACATGCATTATGTCATGTTTTCTAACATTCAAATTTGTGCAGTCAAGATAGCTCCACAAAGAGGGAAAGCACTAAAAGTGGTTAGTTGGTTAAGGACAGACAGCTGGTTGATTGGACTTGAAGAACCTTCAACCCCTTATGATTTACCTAGTTCAGTTTCTTCTAGTTCATTGGGTTCCCGCTTTGAGATTGAAAACTCTCCGGTTCGAATAGATTCACCAGTTTTAGCTTCCACTTCTGCTGATGGAATGGCTGAACCTAGTGTTCCTTTGTTTGAAATGGAGAAGATGGTTGAAAGAACAGTGCATCTAGCCTTGAGAAGCTCATGAGGACTAATAAAGGGAAAGAAAAAGTAGTTATCGAGGATGACAATGAGGCTAAAGGAAAGTCTTAGAAGAAGGAGCATGTAGACGACACTTGGCAAGATTATGAGTTTTACAAGAACATGTTTGCCAAGAGGTCTGAGTCTAAGCCGTTCGTCTCATAAAAGTTTAAGAAGTTGGATAAGCAGCTTAAGAAGCTACATGAAGGGAATGGACCAATATGTTGACCTTGACGACGATGAGGATGAGGAGCTAGAGTTGAGGCAAGCTACCCGAATGACTTATAAGATGCCAAAAGCGGCGAAGTATGATGGCAACGGTGACTTGAAGGTGCACCTCATGCAGTACAAGTCTATTATAAAGTTGGCGGGTCTACCGTCAAGGGAAACTTTGAAGATGTTCCTTATGTCTTTAGCAGGGTCTGCCTAAACTTGGTATTACAATCTCGAGAAGAGGGTAAGAAGAGATTGGAATGAGTTGATAATGGTTTTCCTCAAAGAATATGCTTACAATCTCCAAATGAGCATCAATTTGTGAGATTAAGAAGCAACTGTGTAGAAGAATGACGAGACCTTCACTGATTATATGGCTAGATGGAGAGCTAAGGTCACGCAAATGAGGAACCGCCCAGATACCAAGGAACAGATCAAGATATTCATCAAGGGGGCTCTGCCAGTCTTTCGTGAAAAGCTGTACTATATGCCTTTGATTGAATTTTCCCATGTCTATGAGGTGGGGACCGCCGTAGAAGATAAAATAAGAGAAGATAAGAAATATAGGAACTGGGTCGGAAGCTTTAATAAGTTCAGGTTCCAAGGGTTGAGAAAATCAACCAAGACTCCTAGCTCCACCAAGAACACAATAACAACCACTCTTGATTTGAGAACTTCATATGTGCCACTAAGGAGACTTTCTAACTTTGACACTCCTCTCTCTAGAGTATTTGAGAAAATGAAAATGGCGGGTCTGTTATGATCACTTACGTCGAGACCTCCTCTGGCCATTTTACCAAAAAACTATGATCAGAGTGCTTATTGCAAATATCATCAGGGTAAGGGCCATACAACTGATAATTGCTTGCGATTGAGGCATGAAATCCAAGATTTGATTGACAATGGCAAAGTTACTGATCCCGAGAAATCAAGGCCTAGCACGAGGACAAATCGACTTTCGAATTTTAGGAACGTGCCGCCTCCTAAGAACTTATATATGGTCGAGTCTGGAAAGACTCCCGAGGAGGTGCTGGCCGAGTTTGAAGAGGAGGAGTAAGAACTTATATTTATGGTCGAGTCTGGAAAGACTCCCGAGGAGGTGCTGGCCGAGTTTGAAGAGGAGGAAGAAGGAAAGACGAGAGGGAAAAGAGAGAGGGAGATGCTGTTGGAACAAATCTATGTAATGGTGCTAAATGTGTGGGATAACGATGAAGAGTAGTTGGAACAAAGCGAGCAAGTTTGGGTTGGAAGTGAAGATGAAGTAGAGGTGAATCTTGTTATTTTGAATGTTTGGAGTAGTGAAGATGAAGAGGAAGCAAGAGCAGTAAGCGATGTGACTCGCAGTGGTCGAGTGTATCAGCCGAATGTGACCAAGCCGAGGGAGGAAAAAGACAAAGCAAGCTCATCGGAGGTGCTAAAGAAGGATGTAGAAGATGATGCCCTGATGAGACAACTGAAAAGAACCCATACGAATATAAGCATGTGGGATCTGTTCGTATCATTAAAATAACACCAAGAGGCTTTGCTAAAAGCCATGGTGGAGATTCCGATTTTAGCATCCATTTCTTTAGCTGATTTTATGGGGATAGTGCAACATGATCCCCTCACTATCAGTTTTTCTAATGATGAACTTCCTCCTCAAGAAAGAAATCACACCAAGGCATTGTTCATTAAGGCTGAGGTCAGAGGAAGAGTGACTGGGAATGTGATGATAGTGACGAGTCAGTTATGGATGTTTGCCCGTTAAAGCTGCTTTCCAAGTTCAAATTGGAATTGTCTAATTTATAATCTTTTGATGTTGTGATTAGAGCATATGACGATTCCAAGAGACAGGTTAAGGGGATATTCAAAATAGTGGTCAAGGTGGGGCCGATTTAAAAAGAGACTGAATTTATAGTCATTGATATCCCCCCTACATTTGCTTTGCTACTTGGGCGCCATGGTATCATTCCTTGGGAGGTGTGCTATCGACATTGCACTAGAAAATCAAATTTCCCTTCAATGGGAAAATCATCACCATACCTGCTGCTAGTGAAAGAAGCGTAGCTATGTTAAATGTGGATAACCAGGTTATCCTCCCATGGACTGGTTTTCATGTTGCTGTATTGAGCACTAATATGGGACCCACTATCTCTAACATCATGAAGAAAATGAACTATGAAGAAGGAAAAGGGCTTGGAAAGAATCAACAAGGCGTTACAGAGCTACCCCAGATTCACACTCAAAGGGACCGGAAAAGGGCTTGGAAAGAATCAACAAGGCGTTACAGAGCTACCCCAGATTCACACTCAAAGGGACCATCAAGGCTTGGGGTATAAATTTGGAAGCACACCAAAGAGAACATACGGCTGGTTGGACATGGATGGACGATTCGTCCGTTCGAGTGAGCATGCCTCTCCATGTCTGCCAATAGAGCCTTTTGAGCACAAAGGAAAGCATACCCTGGTCTAAAGATCTTTGCTGATGTTATTGATATCTTGGTGGTTGAGCTTAAGGAAAGAAAGATTGAGGAAGAGAAGGAACCGAAGGAAGAAGAGAAGACACCCAAGAAATAGGAGGTTAAGGGGCCACAAGTGGCTGAGGAAGAAAGGAAGAAAGAGGAATCGGAAGAGGGGCAAGCTGCCCAGAAAGTGAAGAAGGAAGAAAAGAATAAAGGGAAGGCGAGCGCTGAAGAAGAAGAGGACCCTACAGATCAAGTTTTGAAAGAAATAAGGGCCTGCATAGAAGAGAGCTTTAAAGAAGTTGAGACCCCTTCTGATGTGTTGATTTCTATTAGTGATGAATCTGATTGTAATGAACTTTCTATGCTGTTTAATGAAATGAACTTCAATGAAATGAACTTCAATTTTGCTTACTTGTTTGATGTCTTTCCTGATGTTTCCATTCATCGAGTAGATAAGCACATGTGCATATTTGACATTAACTCGTCGTGCATGCTCGAATTTAATATTCGCACAAAAGATAATCCACGAATTCTATTAATTGGGCCAAACCTAACACGAGCGTTAAACACAAATTTCAAAGTCTACTCATGGACAAGAAGGAAGCCTTTGCATGGAGTTATGGAGACATGCCAAGGATACATAGGTCTATAGCTAAGCACACAATTCCTCTCCTGGAGCCAAGCCAGTGGAGTAAAAGAGAAGAAGGTTAAGACAGAATGAGCCGAGAAAATTAAAGAGGAAGTGGCCAAACAGATAGATGCAGGTTGTCTTGAAGCGGTTCACTATCCAGAGTGGTTGGCAAACATAGTCCTAGTTCCTAAGAAGGACGAAAGGGTCAGAATGTGTTTGGACTACAGCGATCTAAACAAAAAATCATCGAAGGATGATTTTCCTCTCTCTCATATTGATATCCTGATCGACAGTGTAGCGATGATAGGATACTACTCCATTATAGATGGATTTGTAGGATATAACCAGATTCTCATGGCATTATTGGATAAAGGCAAGACAACATTTGTGACAGAGTTTGTTACGTTTTGCTATCGGGTGATGTTGTTTGGCTTAAAGAACGATGGGGCTAGTTATCAAAGGATGGCAACTACATTATTTCATGACATGATCCACAAGGAGTTAGAGGTGTATATCAATGATATGATTGTCATGACGAAGACACCAGAAGCCATGAACGAACAGACACCAGGAAGAACAACTCCAGCAGCCCTCGACTCGGGTATGGCAACTACATTATTTCATGACATGATCCACAAGGAGTTAGAGGTGTATATCAATGATATGATTGTCATGACGAAGACACCAGAAGAACATCCAGCAGCCCTCGATCGGTTCATAGATAGAGTGATTAAATATAACCTGCGGTTGAACCCGAAGAAATGTGTGTTCGGGGTGACTTTCGGGAAAGTGTTAGGATTCATAGTAGGACCTAAGGGAATAGAGATCAATCCAAACAAGATTAAGGCGATCTAAGAAATGGAGCCACCTAAGACGGAAAAACAAGTGAGAAGCTTTCTGGCAGTATATGATCCGATCTTCAAGCTTTCTGAGAAAGATTTAGTATATCAGTAGGATCAAATCGAAGTTGTCTATAGTATATGATCCAATCTTTAAGCTTTTAAAGAAAGATCAGCCAGTAAAGTGGAACGATCACTGCCAGATAGCTTTTGACAAAATCAAGGAATATTTATCAAGTCCCCAGTTTTGTGCTCACCAAAGCCAGCAAAACCCTTAATTCTGTACTTGAGAAGGCAATGTATTACTTGAGTAAAATGCTTCTTCCAAATGACCAGAAATATAACTTGATTGAAAGAACTTGCTTAGCAATGGTATGGGCTATTAGAAAACTTCAGCACTATTTTCAGTCTTATAAAATGATAGTAGTATCGAGAATGGATCCACTCAGATATTTCTATGGAACACCGGCATCAGTGGGGAAACTAGCTAGATGGCTAATCCTACTATCAGAATTTGATATCGAATATGCCATGAAGAAAATCGTCAAAGGTTGAGCAATTGTAAACGTTCTAGCAGCACATCAAGTTGAAGACAATGAACAGTATGAGATTGATTTTCCCGATGAACACTTGAGTTTGATATAAAAGAAAAGATGGAAGCTCTACTTTGATGGTTCAGCTCATAGTAAAGGAGCCGGAGTAGGCGTTTTGCTAGAATCTCCACAAGGAGAGGTTATCCAGATGTTAAAGAGATTACAATTTGCAGTCACAAATAACATGGCAGAATATGAGGCCTGCCTGTTTGGGTTAGAAGCTTTGATTGCAGTTAAAGCTGAAGAAGTCGAGGTTATTAGTGATTTGAAACTGATAATCGAGCATGCTAATGGCAATTGGGAAGTTAAAGAGGATAGGTTGAAGCCTTACATTGACCATTTGTGCATTGTTGTTCAAAAATTTAAAAAGGTAACCTTCACACATACAAGCAGAGTAAACAACTGAGTACCAGATGCCTTGGCTAACTTAGCCTCAGCTTGGGAAGAGATTTCGGTAATGCCTGAGAAACTATTTATGATGTCTTTGGGTAACATCTCGTGTTATGGAGGCGAAAAGATTATGGATATTGAGGAGTAAGAGAAGCCATGGTTTTATGATGTCCTGTAGTGGATGATTACAATGGTATACCCAGATTCAGCTACTAGAGATGACAGAAGAGCTATACAGCGTTTGGCATTACAATTTACAGTCTTAGACGGTTAGTTGTACAAAAGAATGTCAGACAAGAATGGGTCAGACGGGTACTGTTAAGATTGTATCAAGAGAAAGAAGCTGAAGGATTAATGGACAGATCCATGAGGGGTTTTGCCCGGTAACCCGCCCCATGAATGGAAAAATGCGGTTACTTAAAAGAAATTCATATCTCTCAGACAGGTTCTTTAAGGTTGACAATGGAAAAGGATGGAACCAAATTTGTGAAAAAGGTGCTTTGAATGTCAAAACATGGATGACCTGATTCACATCCTTCATTTAGAATTACAGTCCTTCCTATTCACCAGGCATCTTGTAGCTCTTAGGGACATAGATATCATTGGCAATCGCCACCCGATGCATATTAATGGACACGAGTTTATAGTGGTGCATGGAACTATTTTCTAAGATGGGTTGAACAGAATCATTTAAGAAAAATAGTGCCAAAGGCAAATGGCCAAATTTTATGGAAAAAGAACGCGATCCTTGTATATATGGAATCCCCCATCATGTTGTGATAGAACAAATGGAGTTTAGTTCCCAATAGAAGTAAAAACGCTGCTTAATGGAGTTTAGTTCCAAGTAGAAGTAAAAACGCTGCTAGAGAAATTCGGAATCGAACACCACAAGTCTTCACCTTACAGACCACAAGCTAACAGGGCAGTGGAAGCCGCAAACAAAAACATCAAGAAGATATTGAGGAAGATGGTAGAAAATCACCGTGACTGGGCAAGCAAGCTACAGTATGATTTTTGGGCTACCGAACCATAGCCAAATTTGTGAATGGGGCAACCCCTTATTCTCTAGTTTACGGGATGGAAGTTGTACTACCAACTGAGATAGAAATGCAATCCTTACGCATGATGATGGAATCTAAAATTCCAGAATATCAATGGGCAGAAAATCACTGTTAAGAATTATATAAGAGGAGGATAGCTAAGCACTCCTAGATGGAAAAAGGCTTAATGCCAGATTCATAGATCAATTATATAAGAGGAGGATAGCTAAGCACTTCAACAAGAGAGTTCATCAAAAGCTACTTAGAGTAAGGGATTTGGTTCTGAAACAGATGCCGCCGAACACTCATGATCCGAGAGGGAAATTCAAGCCTAATTGGGAGGGCCCATTCTTGACCAAGAAGATGTTTTCCAAAGGTGCAGTGAAGCTATCAAACATGGAAGGCAATGAGTTTATCGAACCAGTCAACTTGGATAGGTTGAAGAAATTTTATGTGTAGCTTGAAACGTTTATGGCAAAGCCCAATTAATAAATTCACCTTTTGTTTTCTTATTAACTTTAAAGAGTGTTATGATAATTCTATGTTAATATGCAAATATTGTGAATTTACCTTAGTTAAATAGAATAGTAGGAAATATATCAAAATTTTTAAAGCAAAAGTCATTTCATTCGTAATAAGTGCATACATTCCATAAATTGTACATTGTTTAGTACATTAGAAATCAGGATAAAGCATCTACATGTCAGGTCCTAACAGAAATCTAACTGTCAACAGATCAACCGACTTTGAATCAGCATCGACTCTGGAATAAGCCTGCAGCCAACTACGGTACAAATATGAGGAAGAAGTATCGGCCACATCAAAAATAGTAATAGTCGTGCAACTAGGCTAAGTGGAAATAAAGCAAGACAGGAATCATTGTGTAAGAAGGCCACCCTCGAACCACGTGTAATTAGGGATAGCTTGATGATGACCGTACTGCCTAGCTACGCAGCTGGGATAATAAGCAAGTACTATGGACAACCCACACAAGGGCACACAGAGCATGTAAGAGGAAATTGTGACTCGCTCTATGTACCACCAGGCCATCTGATTCCCTCGGAGGTGAGATTCTGAAACATAGTAGTCAAATTGTGACTCGCTCTATGTACCACCAGGCCATCTGATTCCCTCGGAGGTGAGATTCTGAAACATAGTAGTCCAGTCTTCCACAGTCTCGCCAATCAAACGACATTGACGATGGGCATAGACTCATGGTCTATAATCGAACATCAAATGGTCCAGTGGTGGAGCCATTACCTGTAGCTTCTCAAAAGCCCACAACTGTAAATGCATAAAAATATTATAAATAAAAAAAGTTAAGTAAAAAACGTGCAAGGGCGAAGTAAAAGTTAGAGAACAAAAAATAATAAATAATAAATAAAAAAAGGAAAAAAAGAAAGCTCTTTAAGTTAAAAAAGAGAAAAGTTGAAAAAATGCATTTACCTGTAGTAAAAGCGGACTCCCCATCAGACCAAGCACTGAGCTAGAGTCCTAAGCATGCTCTCCCAGCCAAGTAAATGTATCTATCAGAATAAGTGAAAAAGGCATGCGTTGCCTAGCCATCTGCTTGACTATAGGCACCAATCTAAAGCTACCATAGCCATCAATGCCACTGAGTAGCAAATACTGACTAAGAAGGCAAAAGCAGATAAGAGAAGGCCAAAATGGGCTAGTGCGGTCCATACTCATGGCACGATTGACAAGCGGTCGCAGGGGCACGATATCAGCTCGAAAGTCATAAGACAGTATCTCATAAGCTGAGAAACTAAAAACAGGCAGAATCAGTGAAGCAGGATCTACATCAAGCCGGGGCACCGTAGGAATTTCTTCAACCATGGGTATTCTCCAAAAAATAATGCTAAATTCTTCAAAAAATGGATAGATCTCGAAGTCGTTAGGACGAAATAAGTTGTTCGAATAATCAAAATGGTTGATCAACCATTGTAGCAACCTAGGTTGAACCCGACTGTTCCGGTAATAACTTAGCCCGTCAAGTTTGAATGGTGACAGTGAGTCCCAATCCTTACGGCTAAAACTGCAGAATAATGTTTGAGGTCGTCTCTCTTGAGTATTCGCTGCTAGACTCCTTGGTCTCTTCGACGATCACTGCTAGCATCCAACTCCGCGACCCGCATGCCTGCCATGTCGCATCCTCAGCCCCAACCAGCAGGAGGCGCCATGTCAACTCTCTGCATACATTCATAAAAATTAGTGATTGCATTACACGCATGCATGTCATATGCATTGCATGTCTTCTTTTTTCTAATTTTTATACTTAAAAATATATGCTCATCCGAGAGCCTCGCCTCTGCTAACTTCAAGCAACCCACCTCATATAGTTGGCACACCTCGTTGTAGTCATCAATGAACACCTATAGAATAATACAGGGGTAGGGGCATACAATGAGAAGCATAATAATAAAAAGGAATGATCAGAATGAAAAAGCATAAGGTACTCACATGGGTGCAGCCAGGCGGGGACATCCGGTATGGACTCACTAGATGCATCTCTAGCATGCCCTCGGCAGGTTGACCTGTGTAGTCCAAAATAAAAGAGAACGAAACACTTGGCCCATGCTCGGGCGTGCCAATAATAACAGCCATATTCGGAGCTTTGGGCCCGGAGCCTCTCCTCACACGTTTACCGCGCTGCTACTGCAAGAATAAGATACAGTCTATGGATGAAAGACACTAGGAAAAGCCAAAACAACAAAATTAAAGAATTAAAGCCTACTTGTACTGGAATAGCGCCCTGGCCCTGGTCCAGCTCCTCTTCCTCGGTAAAAGCATCGAATTCAGTCGGAGGAGGGCCGTGAATCAAGAATTGTGTCCACGCGAACACTGTATAAGCGCCTGACACGAAAGTTACTAGGTGGTGTGTAGCAGCTAACTCCCTCCGAGCAGCAGAAATGTCTTGCGCCAACTAGATAGATCTCATCGACAGCATGTAATAGGGGACATCGTGTGGGACCCTTCTCCTATCTGGGCCAAGCTCCCACTCGTATACCCTCTCTCCAAGGTAATACATACCATAGAAGAGTCTCGAAAGGAAAAGACGTCTGTGCTTATAGCCGATGAATGCTTGAATGAAATCGAAGAAGTCAACTACATCTCCCCATGGATATCCCTCTATCTGCAAAAAAAAAAAAAAAAAAAAAAAAAAAAAAAAAAAAAAAAAAAAAAAAAAAAAAAAAAAAAAAAAAAAAAAAAAAAAAAGAAGAAGAAGAAAGAAAAAAAAAAGAAGAAAGAAAAAAGAAAATCAAATCAATCAAAACAAAAAGAGAAAATCATCAGCAAAAGAAAAGAAAAAAAGAAAACAAGAATGTAAGAAAAGAAAAATAAATGAAAGGAGGTAGCAACTTACCCGATCCCAATTCAAGCCATTCAGCAGCTGTCGGAACACTCCAACATCTGAGGTAGTGTGAGAGTACCTCCTGTTGTAGCGCCATGCTCGGCCTCGAGGTCAAGTCCTCACATTTATGTCCCCCCCAAAGCTAAATAGGCTAGGCATAGGAAGGACCTTATGCTCACAAGCCCAGATCTGCATCATAAATAATTTAGAAATCAGTGAATAAGCAAAAAAGCAAGAATAAGAGCAAAACAAAAACAGATAAGAACCGACTGATTAGGTTTTGTACCCCGATCGCCCGCTTGTAGCCTATCTTTAAGTGAGCTCCTCGGACGCATAGGTCCATGCCATAATACAAATAAGATAAAGCAGCAACTCCATAATTAAACTGCTTGGTGGCATCTAGATCTTGTAATGGTGGTAGCAAGGCCAGGTTTGCATCATTACCATGGTTTGTAAATAAAGTGGTCGACAGCAGATAAAATAAGTAAGCTCAGGCTACTACATCCACATCCATCTTCGCCACCTACTCTTGGGGCATCTCCTGATAATAAGAATAGATGCTCTCGTATCTAACCCTCTAATCAGAGATAGTGGGCTCCATGCCAATAGCAGCCCAAAGACTCGTCCGCAGGCCTGGACAGTCTAGTGTCCTCATCCTGTCATTAAAGACAACTGACCTTCCTCCAAACGGCAACCCGGTGATAGCGGCGAAGTCTATCGGTGTGATAGTCATCTCACCGAATGGTAGGTGGAATGTATGTGTGAAATCCATCCACCACTCCATTAGTGCCAATATGCTGCACGGCAAAGCTACCCTTGCACCCAAGGCAGAGTGTCCACAAACGGCGGAAGCCTGCCTCCCAGACACACTCCTGAACTCGCTCGGATAGGCGATCAAACCACTCACCGGCTGCAAAAGTGTTGCTACTGAATTTCTCGCGCCTCATAGCTGACTGCAAAAATAAAGCCATTGTAAGTATGCTAATAAAGTGCGAAGGCACATGTTTTCGTGTTTTGATCCAGGTGAGCAAGCAAAGATGATGAAAATAATAAAAACCAAGTGCATGGTAGGCATTATGGCGCAAGCCACATCACAAGTGGCACACGCCACATCACAAGTGGTGCACGCCACAATGCCTGTGGCGCTCTCCACAGGCATTCAAATTAGCCAAACAGCAAAAAGAGTGTTGCACGCCACAGCTCATGTGGTGCATGCTACAACGGCCCTTCACAGACCCAGAATTCCCAATTCATCAAATCAGGTGAAATATAACCTAGTATTGTTTTCTTAACTGTCTATTCGCATGTTTTTAGTACTAATGATGTATGAAAAACCAAGAAAAGTTTTTGAAATACCCTAATCGCGCCCCAACAAAGGTGGGTGGTCAAGCTGTGTCGCAAACTGATGTTCGTTGCCGCTTTTGGGATGAATTCCCATAGTTTCATCCCATGGCTCATAGGGCAAGTCACAAGATCAATAACGACGTCACCAGGAAGCCAATCAATGACGTTTTCAACAACCATGATTTTCAGTTGCAAAGAAAAGAGAAGAGAATTTGAGGGAAAAGAGGTTTGAAAGTTAGGTTGAAAGTGAAAAATGAGTGCACTTTCATCTTTATAAAGAATAATGGGCTTATGGGCTCGATTAAGCCTTCGGGCCCAGTTTGGCCCGAAGGACCACTTGCTGCATCCAACTCTTATACTTAGCTGACAGCCCATCAACGGCTAGCCACCTAAGCAGGGGCAACACACCGCTGGCCATAGGTAAGTCGCCTCATTTTGCATGCTACGACATAATTTCTAATACAAGTCACACAAACACACACAAATACATGAGTAATCAAACTCACACAAATTTGTAGATATTAATGCCAAAATCACGTGCCACACATGCGCACAATTCTCCGAGCTAATCACGGAATTTCTAACCATAACCAGCGAAGTGCCTTTTCCCCTGTATTGCAAGAATCATTGTGCAAGTACTTCTCTCGAGCAGAGCATTTCAGAATCCAAGCTGTCCGAAGTGGTGCTCCTCCGGAAGTGTAGTTTTCCATAAGCCATCTGAAGTTGCGCACCTCCTAAAGTGGAGTTTCTCGGAGCCGTTAGAAGTGGCGCACCTCCTGCAGTGCAGTTTTCCCTAAGAAATCCAAAGTGGTGCATCTCCCGAAGTGGAGTTTTCCCTAAGCCGTTTGAAGTCGCCACCTCCCAAGGTAAAGTTTTCCTTAAGCCATCTGAAGTGGTGCGCCTCCCGAAGTGGAGTTTTTCCTAAGCCGCCCGAAGTGGAGTTTTTCCTAAGCCGCCCGAAGTGGCGTACCTCCCGAAGTGGAGTTTTCTCAAAGCCGTTTGAAGTGGTGCCCCTCCCAAAGTGGAACATTTCAAAAACCGGGTCGACCGAAGTATCGTACTATTCATCCGTTGAAGCTGTCTGAAGTGGCGCACCCCTGAAGTCTTCCTGTGCGGCGCATCTCATTTTGCCTCTCCCCGTCCGGAAGGACAACCTCCCAAAGTGGAGCATTATCAACTTAAAGCCGTCGATAGGTGCAAATAGCCGCAGAAGTCATCAAAAGCCACCCTGATGCGATTCGCCCACCGTCAAACGCCACAATTGGTACTGGTTGATCAAAGTATCTCAAGTTAAAGCTGGCGACAGGTGCATATAGCCACAAAAGTCGTTAAAAGCCACCTTGACGCGATTCACCCACCGTCAAATGCCACAATTGGTACTGGTTGATCAAAGTATCTCAAGTTAAAGCTGGCGACAGGTGCATATAGCCACAAAAGTCGTTAAAAGCCACCTTGACGCGATTCACCCACCGTCAAATGCCACAATTGGAGCCACCCTAAACGCATTTCACCACCGTCAACTGCCACAATTTGGTGACTGAATTGGTACTGGTTGATCAAAGTATCTCTAGTTAAAGCCGCAGACAGGCACAGATAAACGCAAAAGTCGTCAAAAGCCACCCTGACGCAATTCGCCCACTGCCAAATGCTGCAATTAGTACTGGTTGATTGAAGTATCTCCAGTTAAAGCCACCAATAGGCACAGATAGCTGCAGAAGTCATCAAAAACCACCCTAACACAATTTGCCCACCGTCAAACACCACAATTGATACTGGTTGATCGAAGTATATCCAGTTAAAGCCGACAGGCGCAGATAGCAGCAGAAGTCATCAAAACCCACCCTTACGCAATTCGCCTATCATCAAATGCCGCAATTGGTACTGGTTGATCAAAGTGTCTCCGATTAAAGCCGCCCGTGTGGCGCATTACTTTTCGCCTTTCACCGTCCAAAGGACAACCTCCCAAAGCCGCCAAGATGGCGCACTTCATCCTCCGAAGTCGTGAGTGTCACACAAACCAGTTAAGTATTTTCCTACTTACATGTCTACTTTACACTTTGATAACATTTTGCTTGAAAAGCAGCATATTATCAAAGTGGGGGCAAACTGTAGATGTAACGCTCCATTTTTCTGTGTCTAAAAAAAAATAGTAGTTTACCGGTCTGTGATAGTACCACAGTCAAAAATCGATATTATTTTCGGTCCGAAAAAATTACTATTTATACTTTATATTTTATTTAATATTTTTTGGAGTATGTGGTAAATGATTTTTTAGGGTAGAAAGCAAGGTAACTGAATTTATTGGAGAATTTAATTAATTAGTGAATGTGAATTATGTTTTAATTAAGCAAAAATTTTTGAAGAATGTATTTTTTATGGCAGTGCAACTTGGTTAAGAACAGTTTTTGGTGGAGATAAATAATATTATTTGAAGGAATTTGAATTGGAGTTAGATTACCATTGACTTAATCCTTAGCCACCCAATTATGGTAAAAGACCAAACACCCTTAGTTTGCCTTTTATAAAAGTCAAACCTTCAATTTATTGAGCAACCATTTTTCTTCCTTTCTTCTCTTCTCTCCTCCTTAGGCAATCTTCCTCCTTCTTCTTCTTCTCTTGAATATTCTTCAATTCTTACTTACTAAACACATCAATATACACTCCTTAACACCTTAATTAATTAATTAAACTTAGAGAGTTGGAGCTTGAGTAGTGATTTGCGGTCATTAATTTCAAGAATATTGAGAATCTCTACTAAGCCAAAAGTTGGGGAAATCCCTTTCTATAAGGTGAAAAGACAATAGGTTAAGGCTTAGATAGTCTTTTAGTCTAAGCTTGCTTAGCTTGTTCTTAAGGTTAGTGTCATAAAGACATGTTACTTTGTTAATATTTGATTGTGAGTTTATGCTAGTTTGTGAAAATTGGGAATTTGTATGAAATGAATTTGATTGTTGACTTTGGTTGTATAAACAATGCTCTTGGGTGATGTTTGATGAGTATTTAGTATGTGGTAGAAATCTCTACTTTGTATCTTTTGTCTTTCATGTTCTTTTTTTCATGGTTAAAATATGCTGAAATTGGATAGATGTGTTATTGGGTGAGATCAAGGACTATTTTTTTATCCTTTTTATTTTCCATTTATGGCTGAAACACCCAGACTGACTCTGTTATGCCGGGCCACATGCATCTCTGAATTGAGTGCCCATTTTGACCACTATAGTGCCAAGATTATATTATGAATTCTTCATGAAAGTTGTTACACTGTATCTTAAGACATCTCTGGTTTTGGATTAGTTTCATTTGAGCATTTGGATAAGTAGGAATTTGATAAACATTGGACTTGGTTCTGCTGAATTAGGTCTGGACTGTTGGTCTGTGTTCCTAGCTTTTGTTCTGCTGAATTAGGTCTGGACTGTTGGTCTGTGTTCCTAGCTTTTGTTTACCATCTTACGGATTGATTTGGGCTATGGTCCCTTCATAATATTTGTATCATTTTATCTTAGATTTCTAATGAATTAAACTTCACTCAATTTAGAGACCTATAACTCAAGTTATGTCTTAAAAAACACAGCAAAAGTCAAGGTTATTTTAATGCTGTAAATTTTCTATGTCTTGAATCATAGGTTTATTTAGATAAAGGTATGTATGAATCATGTGTGATGAAGTTCTCTTGGTTATTTGTATGTTTTAGGATTTTTGTATGTTTTAGGATTTATTTGCTTAATATATAAGATATAAGTTTGAAAAGTGTTGTTATGGATATTATCTCTTATATATGGAATACTAAGGTTATAACTTGGTCATATGTAATAGCCCTTTACTAAATTTTTCCATCAGATATTAGAATGTTGGAAATACTTAGAAAAAATAGTGTGTGGAATGGGTTTAGATAGATCGCATGAATGCGTGTTTAAAATGGATTACTTGGTTTCTATAAGGAGTTATGTTAGCATGCTTGAATTTTGAGTGAGGAATTCCTCCTCTTTGGCTTCATTAAGTAGGCTGAACGGACCCTGATGTGTGGTAAAGGCTTACTTAAATGTACTTTTTTATGTTATCGCTATATTATATAATATAAGTAAATGAATTATTTTTGAATAACTTTATAATTATTTAGAGTTTATGAAAAAAAAGGAAGGTACTTAAAGTGTATGTGCTTGAATTTTGAATAAGGAAAGTAGATTTTATATGATGGAAGAAATTACTTATGGATAAATGTCATTGATGACTTTAAGCAAGTTTTTAAGAATGAGTTTATGAGAAATTTCCTATGTTAATGTTAACTATGTTTAGTATGAAGTTCTTCACATGAGTTTAACTTAGTTATATATAAGGACTTACATATGATTTCAAGAAGTAGAATAAAGATATAAGGACAACATTTTCATGAGAAGTGGGTTAATGAAATTAAAGATTAAAAACCAGCTTTGGCTTCTAATATACTTGGTTGTGAATTTTGATGCATGATTTGATTTATTAGTAAGATGATGGCGACCTTAAGGCGCATTATGAATAAAGATGGCGAACCTATAGGCCACTATGAATATTTTTTTATTTGGGCATGATGGCGACTAAGGCCGAGGTTTGAATAAACGCTATTGAAACCTATCGTACCTTCTCTTTCTCGCCAAGTGTATGACAGCAAGATCCTTATGAATAAAGTAATTTTCTAAGTGCTAAATTAAATGATTAAGATTACAATATTTTTAGTATATAAGTTGCCTTATTTGGAAGTTAATGCTATGTTAATCAAATGAGATCTTTAAAGTCATGATATTCGGTACAGTTGGTTTTAAAATAATAGTAATGTGTATTGGTATAAATAAATGTTCCAAAGTATGAATTTTATGTTATTATTTATAAATTTATTTGAGTATTTCTTTTGCTATAATGTAAATGTATATTAAAATTTAATGTTTCCTATGAATTGTAAATGATTTTATGGAAATTTTTTGTTTTTAAGTAAGTTGCCATCAGCAACTTTTGGTAAATAATGTTAGATTTATGAAGCATCAACTGGAGTTTTATACTCAGCGCGTTTGATTGTTCAATCAAACGCGCAGGTTAAAGACCGTGGTTGCGTGCCTTGAAGACCGCAGGAGAGTAAAATCAAAGCAGAAGAGACTTTTGATATTAGTAGATTGAGATTTCATGTAATTAAGAATTTGGCATGTATAATTTATTACATTTTTGGAGATTATGTTATTTGAATTATAACTTAAGCATGGTAATTATAAATTAAATATTTTGTGGTATATATTTGGAGATAAGCATAAGATTATTCCAAGATGTTTGGATATAAAATATGTTAAGATAAGTTGGTATGATTAAGAAACATAAGGACTTGATATAATATAATGATTACGATTTAAGAACAATAAGGACTTGATATATATAATGAATGCATTTAATTGAGATCAATTAAAATACTATTGAGGATTTATATAAGTTATGAAGATATAGAAGTGTTTGTTGTGTTTTATGAATGACTATTTGGAGATGTTGGGAGTTTGGAGTTTAATTGGGGGAAGCGTTAATGTATTCAATGTTTGGGGCGATTATGTATTCACATGTTTGGCGAGCTCAGTTTTCAAAGGGAAATTCTTACAATATTTGTGTAGGATTTCTCCCAATCTATATAGAAAAAAAAAAAAACAAAGATGAAAACGAAAGGAAATGATTATATAAAAAAAAATTATTACTCGCTAAACTTGTGAATACTCAATTACTTCTAAGTCATAATCAAATTTTATGATTTATATGTTTAGTTAGGATGGTGTCTCCGGCACCGAATGTGGCATTCCCGTCGGGTCTCTCGGGACCGGGCGGTGGGTGTTACTATAGACGCTTAAATTTTTCCCCTAAAAGGTTCAGTAATGATATACCATTTTTTCACACAAAACTAATTGGGATTCCTGATCGCCCTGATTTTTGGACCGATCGTCCGTGGCTAAGATTACTGATGTCTTTAACCACTTTTACCCTTTTGGGTTACCGAGCATTTCACAACAAAACCGAGCCCAAGAAGCGTGTCGAGCTCGCCTGCATACTTTTTGTGCACTGCCTGGTTTTACGTGTCACCTGGTCTGATTTTGTAAAAGTGGGCTCGGGCCCGCAACAGTGGCATTTTTGTCACATCAGCCCTAAAATGGGGCCACCCACCTTCATTTGCCTATAAATAGGCATTGAGAGGTGTGTAAAAGGGGGGCTCTTTTGGAAACAAGGGGAAGCTCTTGCATTTTAAAAACTCAACAAAGAAATCTAAAGGAAACTTGTGTTAACCGTAGATTTGTGTTGAGATTTCATTGATTAATCAATTAAAAACCCCTTGTAGACAATCTGGAATCCTAAAAACACAAACTATAGTCTTGAATCTCGGATTGTTAGATCAGGGATCAAGTGTTGGGTTTTCCTTCATCCATTTTTTGATCAAATCATTAAACAAATCATTAAAGAAATCACAAAAGGTAGTTTCTGAGAACCTTTAAACATTTTCTTCATCTTTTTCTTTACTTTTTCGGTGTTTAAAACACCATTTCTCAGCCTGGTTGGGAGGGAAATCTAGGATCAACCAAACAGGGGTTTCTACACCTTTGGGGTGCGAGGCCAACAGAAGTGGCATGCGCCACTTTCCTGTGGCTCCCACTACAAATGCCCAGAAACCTTAGTTCTTACTTAATGAACGTCCCAATTTGGTGTTTCGATGGCTAAGCTCCGACCTTAAAAGGTTCATGATGCGTATTAGGTCATATATGGATCAAATAAACACATAAAACATCATTGGAGCAGTGATTGATGGATTTTTTGATCCTTCTAGGATAAACATCAAGATCGTGTGCTTAGATCATGTAAAACCTTTAAATTTATGTCATTTAATTATTGTCTTTTACTTTACTATCACTTTATTATTCCTATTCTTTATTATTTCTATCCTTTAAATTCTTCGCTTTAAATTCTGCCAATTTTAGTTTAATGTTTGATTAATTATTGTGTTACACCCTAAATTTGTTAATCTTGGTATCACTTAACATTCATGCATAGTCATGATATGGGATGATTGATATGTTTATGATCTGTAATTATAAATTAATTCTGTGGTTACTTGTTATCCTTTATGATTGTTGCTAGTGGTTTGAATTTATCTTTTAAGTTTCTTATTGTTGAATGTAGAGGATCCTTAATGAGATTCCTATTATTGCTTGATGTAATTATTATTTGGGTTTGGGAAATTTGAAGGGTTTAAGGGTAGAATGTAATGTTTAGGTGGGTTTGTAACTCTATTACCTCACCCCCCCCTTCTTTGGTTAATTATAATTTATGTTGTATGGATGAGATTGAATGTATGCTTGACATGCTTTCCAAAATGGATGAGATTGAATGTATGCTTGACATGCTTTCCAAAAAGTGCATAAAAGGTTTTACTTCTCTATTTGTAGTTAATTGCATTATTAAATTATTATGAATGTTTGGACAACATGGAGGCTGGCTTAGTCAGGCCAAATGGGTGTCTAGCACCTTTCCATTTTGTACCTAACTCCTGAATCCTATCTTTGGTTTAAAATTGGATTAGTCGATTCTAAGAAATCGGCTGATTCGAGAATTTCCCTAATAAGGATCGCGACTCCAAAATAAAACTCTTACTAAAGTAAGAGAACCTTTTTTTCCCAAGATTAAACGGGTTTAATAAAAGAAAATAATTTTATTAAATAAAATAAATCCATCTCGTTCGATACGATTGTTTCCAAAAAATAAAGCGTCCTCAACCATGAATCATCTTAAGGACTTAGAAGAAGCACTTGAGACGCTAAACAAATTTAACGTGAAGCTAAACCTAGACAAGTGCACATTTGGGGTGAAAGCAGGCAAGTTTTAGGTTTCATGATATCACAGCAAGGAATCAACGCGAACCCTGAAAAGATAAAGGTGATCTTGGAGATGCAAGCAGCTACTAGCATTCATGAAGTTCAACAACTGAATGGCTGAATCACAGCCTTGGGACATTTCATCTTATGCTCGGATAAAAGATACATGCCTTTCTACAGAGTCCTAAAATAATAGCAGAGTTTTCAGTGGGGCGACGAGTGTCATCTCACCTTTGACAAGAAAAAGGAATTCCTATCTTTAAATCCTCTCTTGAGCAGGGCCAAGAGGAATGAACCTTTATATTTGTACCTAGCTGCTACCGAAACATAGTAGCATATCCGTTCCAGTCAGAGAAGAAGGTGGAGAGTAGTACCTCATCTATTACACCAGTAAAGTCCTCTAGAGGTGCTGAGCTTAGATACCTAACATTGAAAAACTAGCGTTTGTTATCCTCATATTAACAAACAGGTTACATCATTCCTTTCAATCTCACATTATATTTGTTTGAACTAACCACCCTTTGAAAAAGGTTTTGTACCGAGTCATTATATTTGTTTGAACTAACCACCCTTTGAAAAAGGTTTTGTACCGAGTAGACACTTTTGGGAGGTTAGTAGAATGGTCAATCAAGTTGGGAGAATTTGACATCAGGTATACATCCATACTGCCAAGCACAGGATGAAAGCACAGGTACTAGAAGATCTTGTAGCCGAGTTCTCTAAGGAACACAAAGAGGGCGACTGGAGAGCAAAGTGGCAAATCCAAGTAGCAATACCTAACAATTATTCACCGATGGTGCCCTGGGAAGTTCAGGAGCCGCTATAGGTTTCATATTGCAAGGACCAGGGAAGTTGAGGATACAATATGCTATCCACCTAAACTTTACCACAATAAATAATAGCCACTGAGTATGAGGGTATAATCACAGGACTCAGATTGGCTCTTGAAGTATGAGCTCTTGTACTTCACATCTTCCTAGATTCAAAGCTAGTAGTGAATCAAGTATCAGGCACATTCATCACTAAAAAGGCGAACCTAACTAAATACCACTCTCTAGCTCTGTCGCTCCTATCCAAGCTAGAAGAGGAAGGTAACACCTGGCAAATAGCTCGGACCCATCGAACGAACAATAAAGAAGCAGGTGCCATAGCCAGATCATAACACGAAAAGAAGAGTTGCCCAAAGAAGTAATGTTTGAACAATAGAGCTAGTTGAGCTATGAACAAAGCAAAATTCTCATATCTCAGCCTAGCGATAATTGGATGAATCTGATCATTGATTTCATACAGAATTATGTCTGACTTGATAACAGGCAAGAGGCGATCAAGATTTACAGGAAAGCTGCACATTATGCGCTCAAAAATGGAGAACTCTATAGGAGATCAAAAACATATCCCTGGGCGAAGTGCCTAACTGAAGAAGAAGGCAACTATATCATAAAGGAGACATATGAAGGTGTTTATGGGGTCCATGAAGGCTCAGACGCAATGTTAAGGAATATATTGCTTTTAGGGTATTACTAGCCAACGATGAAAATGGATGTTCACCAATATGTCCGCCACTGCTTACTTGCTAAAAATATGACTGTGTGCCCAGAAAACCCTCATCTGAATTACAACCTTTGGGCTCGGCTTGGCCTTTTGCTCAATGGGGGTAGACATCCTTGGACCTTTTCCTGTAACAGCTAGCAAAGAAGATTCATAGTGGTAGCCATTAGTCACTTCTCTAAGTGGGTGGAAGCTAAAGCCCTCAACACCATTACCCTAGTTTGGATCGTCAACTTTTTCAAGAATAACGTGATATTCAGGTACGATAAACCCCATAAGATGTTTATTGATATTGTTAAACAATTTGATTCAGGGGCCTTCAGATCTTTTTACGAAGACTGGCACATTAGACTTCACTTCACTTTGGTAGCTCATCCCCAAACTAATGGCCTCATCGAAGTTACAAATAGAACCATACTGCAGGGACTAAAGAAGAGATTAGATGGACAAAAAGCTAACTAGGCAGAGGAGCTAAACAACATACTATTGGGCATACAAAACCACACCTAGGCAAGCAATGGGTCAAACCCCCTTCTCCCTTGTATACACAACCGAAGCGGTAGTCCTAGTCGAACTAGGCATCCCTGCAAAAGAATAGATGGTCATGAAGAGCTCAGCAGTAATGAAAGCTTAAACATCAACCTAGACTTAGTAGAAGAATTTAGAGAAGGTGCAACATTCCAAGATGAGGCATGCAGGCAAAGGATGCGAAGTGTGAATACTCAAATTTTGAGGCTCAAAAAGCCTGTTTTCAAGGACTGCAAACAGTCCGGCTGGACCGGAGGCCATTCGAAAAGTTCACCGAAAGTACGAAGTGTGAAATTACTTCAAATTTTGAGGTTCTCAAAAATGTCTCTGTTTTTCTATAACTGTGTACTGCATAACAGTTCCGTGTCTGGACCGGAGCCATTCGAAAATTTCACCGCGAAAGTATGGCCAATATGGTACTTTGAAACGTCCGATAATAATTACGAGGATCGCAGAACTGGTTGCCGGAATATTTTTTGGAGGTAACGGAAACTCCCCGAAAAAAGGCTTTGGACTAAAAAACTAGGAAGTGGACAAGCCACCGGTGGCGGCGTCCTGCCGCGACGTCGGCGGCGGCCCTCCAGGCCCTTTTTTTCCCTATAAAAATCAGCACCCGTTCACACTTTTTGTACTCACTCAGTCCCTGTGTTGGACGGACGCTCTCTTCTCCCTACCGCTCCTTTTGCGGTTCTTTACTGGCTTTTCTGCATTAGTGTAGGCTTTATTACTCTGCTGTTGTGATAATTTGGCCACTTTAAAAATAAATTAATTCTATACCAAATATTCCCCCAAACGAGGAGCTTATCTGGAGTTTTTCAAGCTGAAAGCTAAGAAAGCGGCGCGCGCCGATTGATCAGATAATAACGAAACCCGTCTATTTAATTTCAGCTTTCATTGCATATTCTTCTTCTACTCCAATTCCTGATATTAAACTGTTGCATAATTGCTTCCACGTCATCCAATTTGGGCAAATAAACTGCTAATTAAATATGCATTAAGCTTAAATACCAGCGGTTAATTAATAATCGTGTGGTGTTAAAGCCTAAATCCGACAATATTGGCTAAAGTAATGCTAGTCAATTAATGATAATGGTAATACATCCGTCTTTATTTCGAACAATCCGCTTAAGTTTCGCAATTATCAATAATTGGTGGCTAAATGGCATTAATACACGTTTTTTTGGCGATAAATTGCCTATATTGGCAATTCAATTGAATCACTTTGGCAAACAAATTGGCATATAAGTAAGATTAATCATTTTAGCGACAAATCGCTTAAAATCGAAGCTTTGCAAAATGCCTTGAATTAATCAATTCTTTTTGGCTAAAAAGCTTTAAATCAATCATTTTTTGGCGACAATCGCCCAATCAACATTTTTGGCAAACAAACTGCCTAAAATCAACTCATTTGGCTAAAAAGCTTAAATAATGCAATTTGGCGACAATCGCTAATCACATCAATTTTTGGGCAACAAATTGCCTAAATCAATCTTTTGGCTAAAAGCCTTAAATCAAAACATTTTGGCAACAAAAACGCTAATCAAATCAATCAATTCTTTGGCAAAATGCCTAAACAAAATGCACAAAGCATACACACACTCAATGCATTAAGCATACCATTCAAAAGCCCTTTTAAAAAGGCCTATCGAACTACGTCGACTTTGAAATCTTTCATTCAAACGGAAAAAAAAAAAAAAAGGGGGTTTAAAACGTAAAAAGGGCCCCCAAAAAACGTTTCCCCCCCCGGGGGGGATTTAACCCCGAGCGCAAGTCGAAATCATTTAACATTTCATCGGTCGCAATTAAACATCATTTACCTTGCAAAAAGCCATTCATTCATTGGTTAGTTACATCAGCATGGCATAGTCTCGGGGATCACACCTCGGGTTCGCAAACCATAGCTAAACATGGGATAATTATCTAGTAAAAATTAGTTTAATTAAAATTGGAGTCAACTTAGGGTTTTTTCCCTAGTTAATACCCTAAAATAATTAAACAAGGTGGCGACTCACACATTTCAACCAGTGCATTTTCTGCCCTTAGTCTATTCATTATATGCTATTTTCGGGGACGGGGTCACATGAAGATACTTTAAAACAGGCAAAGTCCAAAAGTAGGCAATTCAAATAAGGAGATAAGGAATGGCGAAAAGTCAAGATAACCAAGGTTTGGCATGGGTAGGCAAGAGACAGAACGACAGAACTGGGAAGACCCCTATAAAATCACAAAGCAGCTAAGTCCGAGTACGTACAAGCTCAAAAAGATTCATGCAACCGAGCTACCTCGATCAAGGAATATGGACAATTTAAAGAAAATATATTGTATTTCTACTAAGTAAAGTGTAAAATAGTTATAAGATAAAGTAATAAAAAGGATCTTAGGTTTTTTCACTTAATATATCATGCCTCATAAAGATTAGGAAGGCATGATAGATTAAGTTTTTCCTAAAGGATCTTACTTAGAGAATTTTTTAATGTTCTTTCAGTTATTTTCTCGCATATATGCATCAGTTTGAACTTAAGCAATCTATACAGTTCAGATTTAAACACTCCCCTTAATATGCTAATTCAAAGTTAAGGCAACTCAAACAATAATGCTTAGGTGAGATATTAGAACCTCGAATTACCAATCTAAATAGTACTCTCAAACACTAGTCCAGTTCAAATTAAAAAGTTCTATCAGAAGTACTTAAAAATAGATATTATGCCAACACTTAGAGAAAATGATAAAGAGCTTTTATAAAGAGCTTTTCATTAAATTAACTGCAAAAGGTTACAAAGGATTTTTCTACAAAAATATATAAAGAGCTTTTCATTAAATTAACTGCAAAAGGTTACAAAGGATTTTTCTACAGTAATACATAAAGTCTTCACCTAATATATCTAATTCAGCCTCCTCCCCCAAGGGTAACTCAACACTCAAGTCTCGCCCCACGGGAAGAATCACATTAACATCCGAAGGGACTTCAGTATTTATCTGTTGCTCAACTTTGGAACTAACCAAGGATCTTGAACTTGAGGGTCCTGGGGCTCTTAGTGAAGAAGAAGGGCGATCTTCCAATAAAAGATCGCCATCGGTCAATTCATTCTCCTCCTCCTTATCGCTACCTGGTTAACCCAGCTCTAATCCCCTTTCGGATTTCGAGCCTTTAGCTCTGCCAGAATATTTATTGTAAGACTCAGGCAGATCTCCTCCATAGAACCCTATAGATCCCGAAGCCCCTGCAGTTCATCCTCTAGATCCTGATTCTTAGCCTCTATGGCCTCGATCTTTTCAGCTTGAGCTTGTCGCTCTTCCTAAACCTTCAGCCACTCAGCATCCCGAGCTCCAATCTCCGCCTGGTGTTGAGCCTCCTGCTCTTTTATAGCAGAATCTAAGCTCTTCAAGGCTTATAGCAGAATCTAAGCTCTTCAAGGCTTCCTCCAATTGAACCTTCTTGACTTCCATTTTTGTGTATGCACCTTTTAATTTATTTATGCGAGCATAGCTGAGGTTGTTAGCATTTATGGCTTGGAAAAGAAAAACTATTACATGTTAGTTATCGAAAAAAGTAGAACCAAGAAGGCAAGGCATAGAAATCGAGCGGTAAAGATACCTAAAAGAAACATTGGTTGGTGAGATCCCTCACACCCAAGTCGTCCATGCACTCATACCGGTTTAGATCTGCTAGAAAGAGGCAGTTCTGGGACATCTCGTGACTAGGCTGGTTGCTTGAAGACTACATTTTGGCCCATATTTTTATAGAAAGTAGGCTCAGACATCTAGGGCCTCGCCAAGCTTAAGAGGAGGAGGAGAAGGAACTAGAACTTTTACTTCACAGGGCCTCTTTCTACTAGGCTCGATTAGAGGACTTAAAGGACCATGCTTAACATGAGCAGACTCCGATGCAGCACCAGCATCAACCGTCGGGGGGTCAAGTATGACCAAAGGCATCCCCTTATTGAAGCTCTCCGCTTTGGCCTTTTTCTTCATTACCTCAGCTATTTTCAACATCTCGGAAGCCTTCACCTTTTTAGGAGCCATCTCTGCACGAAAAATAAAGAAAAAGAAAATTAAAAGGTGTTAGTATAAGGGAACAACGGCTATACAATGGGAACAAAGCATACCGAAAGGAGAGGGTTTGGTCTCATAGGTCTGCTAGGAGAACACACTAGGTAACCCTCGGCTATTATTTACTTAAGGTTCATTGATCTCAACCCCCTAGCCTTTAGTAGAGCCATACATTGGTTATCTTCAGGGGTAGGTGTGGCAGGAAGATGTTGCCTGGGGTCATTTGACACTAGTTTAGCACCCCAAACCTGCTAGGGTGCCTTACAATGAAATATTTTTGCTTCCAGTTCTTTAGGGAAGAGATCTTCGTCTGATTATCAAATTCTTTAGGGAAGAGATCTTCGTCTGATTATCAAATACGTTACAGTTATTTTTCACCTAAATCAAGCAGTGCTCTTCATTAACACGATCATATAAATTGTACATCTGCCGCACCCCCCGAGCAGTGAGGACAGTCCCAAGAGCCAACTCTATTATTCCACACATGAATCTCAACCCATTATGATGGAGCTGGCTAATAATGAACTCATAATCGTTAAAGAAAGACTTTAAGGGCTCGGATAAAGGTAACCAAATCCCAAATCGAAAAGATTCTTCGTATAACATCATATAACTACTATCTAAAGGCTCGTTCGCCCTCGTGTACTTGGAAGGGCGAACTAATTTTTATTCCGAAGTGACACCATACATGGAACTTATGTCTTGGAGTTCACCCTCATCTATGTCCGATGAAATGATGGTGATCCTAATGTTCTCTTTTTGAGGCTTCACCCACTGGTACCAGATTTTACAACTTCACTGTCTTGATCCTTAGACTGGTCAAACATAACTTGGACATCCTCCTCACTAGCCAAACCCATGAGCCCGCCAAAAGCAAAATGACAGATAACACAAAAAACTATAAAACTTACTAGAGAGAGAAAAGAGACTTTTAGAGAGATAAAGGAGACTTCTAGAGAGAGATGCTCTGATGTTCAGAAATGCAAGAGTAAGGCGAGTAAGGCAAACAAAGTAAGAGGATAGCTCTATATAGAGAGAGGTGAGATACTAAAAAGTCACTCACATTTAATTAGGTGACTCTTGAAGTTCCCCTTGGGCAAGCAAACCATCACCTCGTTTCTTCCAAATAGAGCCATTTTTGAGTTGATACTTCAAAACAAAGGACTCCATACTTAAAAGACATATGGAATAATTAGTAATAGAAGCATAAAATAAAAAATTTTTATATATTTATATGTATCATACATGTCAACATCCTTTTTTGGACATAAATGACCATCTAACCAGGGGGACTACCGATAATATACAATAATAAAATATATAAAAACATAATAGAAAAAGGTATTAGATTCCTAAATAAACTCTAACTAACAGATAATATAGGATTCCCACAGTCCTTATCCTAATAAAAAAAAAAAAAAAAAAAAAAAGCTAATTTTGAATTCTTTCATTCACTCAATTTCTGATAACTTAACACTTCTTATTCATAAATCATTTTATGAAATTGGAATGTGAAATCAAATATATTTTGATTTTAAACAAAGTAAGAAAAGAGTAATGCACTAACCTGAGTTGGAAGGCTCCCCTACTCTTTCTCCTCCACTTATTGACTTATCTTCCAATCACTTCCTCTCAGAAACTGTAGCATGAAATTAATATTCACATACTTCTCAATAAACACATATATACTATCATAGGAATGCAAGTTAAGTATTCGAATGTAGTATTCATGCTTTGCCTCTAATTTTACTATGCTTGACCAAGTACCATTTGTCGTTAATTTATTCATGAACTAATTTATATCCAATACTTAATCACATCTTAGAAATATAAAAATCATAAATAAAATAAGGAAACTTAAAAACATATCACTTAAAAACATATCTAAAGCATATTAAACTCTTTACAAATTATTGGAACACAAGACTTCCATCACATGAGCAGTCTGCCTTCCTTTAGCTATATCTTTAGTTTCTCAAATCCATTTGTCCTTAAATTTTAATAGTATCTTCCTCACATCTTGGGCTACTTCCAAATAAACTTTCATGAATTTTGGAGCTCATTTTCATAGTCAAATAGCCTAATGATAGTGCCTAATTTTTTGCTAAATTCTATACAAGCAGCCTACATATAATTAGCTATAACTCCAATTCTCTTCATTCATTGCACTAGAACTTTTAACAAAACCTTCCCAACATCTTTATATACTTCTATGTAAAATTGCATGAATTTTGAAATTCATTTACCTATTTAAATAAGTTGTAAAATTGCATGAATTTTGAAATTCATTTACCTATTTAAATAAGTCAATTACAGTGGGTGAATTTCAGGATGCTCAATTGTAATAGACTTAAGCAATACTTTACCTCTTTAAGCATTCTTAACTTACCTGCACCACTAATTTATGCATAAAAAATCTTCTAACACTTAATTAACATATTACCTTTCATATAACAGAATATCTAATCCATAAAATATCAATCAAATGGTTAAAATTATCCAATTTGGTCAATTATGCAATCATGACATTAAACTCATGCTTAACCATCATTAATCACCTTAAAAGCACCTATAATCACATCATCTCCACCAAGTCAGTAACAATAAGCAAGCGAATCATATCATAGTTCATGAAAATCAAAAATAAAACCATGGAAAAGAAAGAGGAGGAGAATATAACTAACATTCCTTTAATAATCACTTGAAAATTCCTAAGTTTTCATGCACTTTTAGCTTGTCCTTAATATAATAGAAATAATTGATATTTTTTTATAATAATTTAGATACATTATGAATCTAAATTTGAAATTATGAATCTAAATTTGAAATAGATATTCTAAATTTGAATGAATTTTAAGGACAAATCTATAATAAAAGAATTTGAGATTTCTCTATTGATACATAACTCTTCTTTCATAATTGGATTTAAAACATTAAATATAAATCATCAAATTTAAAATTAACTAAATAACTTATAACTTATAGAATATTATGAAGTAAGACATACAAAATTGTGTTATGTATAATTCTAGTTTTTACTTAACTTTTATTTAATCTATCAAGATAAAATTCTTAATTTAAAATTACCTTTTAATTTATAATGTCTAATTTTTAACTTTTATTTAATTTAAAATGTCAAATCACATAAGTCCACACACATATTAAATTTAACTTGAAATCTTGCTTTTTTTTACAAATTCTTTTTTGCACTTTTTTTATAAATAAAATATTATATTATTTACTTATAGAATCTTGAATAAAATTTATTTAGTTTTAGAATTTTTATTTAGTTTTAGAAAATTTTTAGTTTGAAGTTTAAAAACTTCATAAGGTTAAAAAATTCTATTTGTATAATTTCAAAAAACAATAATTTATAAATTGAAATCTAAAATTTTGTACTTAATATATTTTTACACATTTTCTTAAGTGAACTTTTATAATCAATTTATGTCCATAAATAATTACTAATTGTTATTTATTTATAAATTTTGGAAGATTCTAATTCACTTATAATGAAATTTTCACATCACCCTTTTTATTTTGAAATGTTTTTATTGTGTTGTATAAATTGGATTTGTTTTACATAATTTAAACACATATAGGCCAATAAAGAAGGCCCTTGGGCCCCAATGTTGCCACATAGAATTTTCACTTGATTATAAGTTTACAAAACCAAGTACATAGAATTGATTTTTGCCTTGCTTCTTTGTCAACTTTGCTTTTTAAGATCTTATTGCCTTCTCTCTCTCTCTCTCTCTCTCTCTTCTCTCTCTCTCTCTCTCTATGCAGCCATCGGTTGCTTCTGAGCAAATGCAATGCCTTTCTCAATGTTGGCCTTCAATTCAGGCTTTAGATTTTCCAGTGTCTTCTGCTCATACTCTGTCAAACCTTGGAGGTCGGATGAAATGATAGCTTCGAGCTCCATCCTTCTAAGTTTTACTCTTGATGCAAAGAATGGAAGATCGATAATATCTGACTGCACAAAAGAGCACTCATAAACATCACCATCTCCATCGAGTGCATGGAGGGAAGACTCAACAAATCTAACTATTGCATATGCCATTGACAGGGTGGCAGACCCAATAAGCAGGTGTACATAAACACTGTCATTTCAAAGGACTGTCATTTCAAAGGACTTCTGTATCAATAGAAAATTTATCTATTCTCCATGGTAGTAAAAGCCAGGTTTTAAAAATAAAATTATAAAAATTTTATTAATGTATCTACTAAAATTTTATATAAATTAGAAAATTAAGCAAATACTATAAAGACATAATCAAATAATATGTATACCACCTAAACAATTGGAACCAACAGAAATTCACAGTATACCAACCGGTAGAGGTTTCTAAACAAAAATAATAAATAGATTAAGCAAATCCATTAAAGAAAAAATATTATGGAGAGAAAAAAAATACCATCACTTGGTTTTAAAATAAAATGCCAATACTTTCGCAGTTATGCAACAATTAATTTACATTCAATAAGACAAATTGCCAATAGTGAATTAAGAATCGAAAAAAAATAGTATATGCCTTGCATGGTGAAGCAAAAAATATCAGGTTTATAACACCTTCTCTAGCCTTGGTGCAAGAGACACATAGCATGAATAAAGAAAGAGAAAAAAAAAAAAGCCTTGGTGCGAGAGACTCGACAAGCATATATTACGAAAAGAATGGCAATATACCCTAAAATACATTTAATAAATTGTTAAAAAAGGATTGAACGCAAAATATGGAATTTAAGAATAAAAAATGAATGAAGCAAAGAAAAAGAACAAAAAATATCAGGTTTTATAACACCTTCTCTAGCCCTTGGTGCAAGAGAACACATAGCATGAATAAAGAAAGAGAAAAAAAAAAAGGCCTTTGTGCGAAGCATAGAGCACGATAAAGAAAGGAGAGGGAAAAAAAAAAAAAAAAAAAAAAAAAAAAAGGAAGCAGCCATAAATATTCTCATGTCTCCAAAAATCATGAATGTCTAATCAAATAGAATTGTAGATAGACACAAAAACCAGATAAATATAAAAGATGTAGTGTTTAGGATAGATAGTTATATTTATATTCAGATAATTAATTTAAAGAATTCAATATGGATAATTCATAGCAAAATAATAATTAAAATGCTTAAGTCATCCAATCACAGACGTAGAAAATTAAAGAAAAGCTTAAAAATTTATAAAAAAAAGAAAAATAAAATATTGGACGAAGAGAACACCTTGAGATTTCTCTTTATTTGAGCTTTTATATAAATATATAGATAGATTGACATCTCTTTATTTTTATGCTATTTTTTTATTACTTCATTTTTAAATTTCTTATTATATCCTTATTTAATGTGTATTTCTTAAAATATATGACATAATCTTCTAAATATATTCTTTCTATATATAAACATAAATATTCATTATTTTTAATATTATTATTTTTTAAAAAAGGATATTTCTGAAAGTATAAATTAGCAAATTGCACGACATGAAACATTTCTACTCTAATAAAAAAAAAAAAAATTATGTACCACCACAACATGTCGTATATTACATTTTATTTTAAAAAATTTCAACCAACAAACATATAAAAATGATGCTCTTTCTTTAACCTTTAAAGTTTAAATATTGACATATGAATAAACAATAAAATTGAAAGGGATTAACTTGTCTTAATCGAGCCTATGGTGTTACCTATGAATTAAATAAATGAAATTATTTTTCATACTGTAGGTTGATTCTTTTTTTATTGTTTCATGATTTTATTGTTTTTAACTTCCAAATTATGGACTTATTGTTGTGGATTAAAGTTCTTTATTTATTCTTGAAGAATATTATCCTCTTCCCTTTTTTAGCAAAGGCTTTTTTAATAAAGTTTAATTTATTTACGTTTATCACAAACAATTTGTTTTGGATTTCAAGTAATTCATCTTAATTAATTATTTTAATTTTAAGTCGATTTGTATTGTCGAGCTAGTAATCATTTGTCCTTCCTGTTTTTTTGTTATGATTATTTATTTATTTAGTGTAGAAAATGATGGATCAGAAAGGTTTTTATGTGCCTTAAAACCAAAACAAATTGTTTTCTCAAAGTGTTCTTTTAATAGGATTAAGCCTAAATAACTAGATTAAGCCTAAATAACTAAGGTATTGTTTGTTTTCGATTAAATTTTTTATTTTTCATTTTTTTCTTAAAAAATAAATAAAAATTGTTTGTTTATATTATTTTAATTTTTTTTTCTTTACTTTTTTGAAAACCGTTTTTAAAACAAAAAATTTCATCAAACCATAAATAGTGATTTACATTATTGTGTTTTTTTTATTTTTAATTATATATTTCTCATTTTTTTCATTTTTATAAGATTTATCCTCAAAAATTTATTATTATTATAATTATAATTATATTATTATTTTCTCTATCTATATAAATATATTGTCGTTTATTTATCCAAAATATCCAAGTAGATAATTTTATCTTTATTAAAATTCTCTGTTTTTTTTCTATCTCTTCTCTTTTTAGTATTATTTTTATATTTTATTGTTATTTTCTCTATCTATTTAAATCTAATGTCATTTAGTATTATTTACTTATTATAATACTTCGATATTACATTTTTATTCAATTGATTGTATATACTAATCAATAGTTACTATAACTTTGAAATTTAAAAATTAAAGTGTGAAATAATTTTAATTATTTTGTCTCAAATTTTGATTTTTAAAATTTTTATTATTAACTAAACTCTTTATGGCTTAATAAGGGAGAAATTCAATAATTGGAAGAGTTTTTCATATCATGAACCAAAAGAAAAGAGAAAAAATTTAAAAAAAAAAAGAATTTTGAAAAAATAAGTAATCAAAAACTAAAAACTCCTCCATATTTTTAATAAATAAAAATTAAAAAATAAACAACTATAACAAACAAGGCCTAAATTAATTAACAAAGCTGAAGACAATAGTTCTATGAACATGTTTCTGGAATCTATATATGAGCCATTAATATAACTAGTAAGATCACTTAGCAAGGGAAATAACATGTTAGAAATTTTATTTCTAATGGGCTTATTAATTCTATATTTTTTGCTTTTTTTATTTCTAATGGGCTTATTTAATTCTATATTTTTGCTTTAAACAAAATATTTTGGTTTTTAATTCTATATTTTTTGCTTTACAAAATATTTGGTTTAAGTTTAATAGTTCAAAAAGTCTGATTTTAAACACATTATTATAAAGAGTGATCATTAAAAGAATTAATGGGCGAGTTAAATGTGTTTGGTTTTAGTGTGGTTAAATTCTAATCTAGGTTATGATCGTACATCCTATTAGGGTTATTATGGGAGAACCTAATAGTTTACTATATATAAGTTATGTCCTCTCTTTTTAGTCTATGTTTTGTTATGATAATACATTATTTTCCACCCATTGAGAGCTCGTAGACATAGAGATGATGCACCTAGTCATTCCATGGATAATTATGCGTGGTTGTTTTAATTTCTTTTTACTTATTGTTATGGATCAAGATTGCATTGATAGAAGCTAACAAAACAACTTGTAAGTTATATTATTATGGCTTTTATTATAATACGGAATTCAAAAAATTCGGCATAAATAGAGAAACTCTATTTGCATGCCATTTGGACATGCTAACATGCTAGGCAGATCATATGGTTATATATTGTTTTTCTTTTTTTTAAGCTTTTAGAAAATCTTTTTTCCTCCTAAAATGCAATCATACTAAATTAATACGAGATATTTCTATTGATTTAGTGAAAGTGAGTGATTAAAACATGATTTTTATATAAATAGTAGGGTATTTGAAATTATTTTAAACACAAAGTTTTCATTTTCGGCGTTCCATTTATACAGATAAATTTTACTTAATTTTGATAATGGCCAAAGTGAAAAGTCTAAATTACCATTGATTTACCCTGTTTAGAGTACTCACTTTTTAGAAAAATAAGAAAGTGGCCGACAATGTTTAAATATTGCATTAAATATAATTGACTAATCAATTCATAGCTCTATTATCTTTCTCTCGCCATTTAAAGCAAAATTACATGCAATAAGTCAAAAACTTGAGGGTATTTTCCTAGATTAGACCAACTACAAACAAGCAGAGTTTAAAGTTAGCCTTTCAAAATGTAAATGAGGTCAAGCAAGCTCAAGTTCAAGCATGTCAGAGTTTCACAAGATTCAACTCATTTACAGCCCTAGTAAGATTCAACTCATTTACAACCCTAGCTTAACTTAATCAATTTTAAATTCCAATTTTTTTTTGAAAGGATTTTAAATTCCAATTGATCAAAGAAATCTCTTATCTTGAGCTATAAGATCGCCTACCGACATCACCCTAGAGTACTACCGATCAAGCATAAATAATAAATAAACAAATAATAAATGTACCATTAAAATAAAAAAAATACAAAAAAAAAATACAACTTGATCAAACTAATCTAGTTCGATTTTTTAAGATTTTTGATAATCTCAGTTTCAATTATACTAAAAAATGGTTTTTTTTTTTTTTTCCCAAACTGAATGGAACCAGAAACACACTGATCTAAACAACCAATATCGTAAGCTGATCCTGTTCAATTCCAAAGTTCAGTTTAAGAAAAAATGTCAATTCCAAAGTTCAGTTTAAGAAAAAATGAAAATTAAATTTATAGTTTTTGCAGTTTGGTTCGGAACAGAACTGCTTGATTCCACAGCGCCCTAAATAATTGCACTGAAAATAATAGTAAGAACAAATCTATGTCCAACCGTTCCATCTTTCAACATAGGTTTTTTATCAACCAGAATAAAAGCTAATTACATAAAAAAAAAATTAAAAATAAAAAAAGATGTGCCTTTTCATTTCATTGGCAGCAGGGTGATGCAGTCCTCGAGTGAGGTATTGTACAAAGTCGTACGGAGCAAAGATACTGCTGATCAACCTTTGTTGCAGTATCTCAGTACAAATTATCTCAGTATCTCAGTTCAGATATAGCTGAAATTTTATTGCAACAGGAATGTGCCCAGAAATATCTCATTACTCCACTGATAAACCAAAGGCTTGAACAAAGCCCATTTTATCTGCAAGTACAAATTATGGGCTTAAACAGAATTGAAACGTATTACTTCATTCATTCCATAATTTTTGTCCTACTCAGTTGGTACATAAATTTCATTCATTCCATAATTTTTGTCCTACTCTCTTTTTTCATTTGTCCCAAATTATAATCCTATTTTCTTTTTTTAGAAAAAAGAGAACTTTTTAAGTTTCTCATCAAGTTTCCAATTAACTTTGATTGTCTTAATTCTAGAATTAAAAAAAATTAAATTTTGAATAGTTTCAGTTTCAAGCATAATTTGGCTTATTTTTACCTGTTGTTGTTCCCCTTTCTTCTGCCATTCGTAAACTTCAATTCATCTCTTAGAAATTGACAATCTTTTATAAGTGTAACAGTAAAACGACTTTTTCGATTTAATTCAATTCCGGCTATCGGAATGTCGACTAGACGCCGTATTGGCTTAAAAAATGATTAAAATTTTTTTACATCTCAACAACAACACTCTCTTCGACTTCAGCAAAAATAACTTTCTTTCCTCCTTTTCTTTCTCCTTCATCTTTTGTCTTCTCTCCCAGTTTGCAACTTCAACATTTTCATCCCCTCACAACCAATCAAAACACAATTAATAAAATAAAAAAAATCCAATTAACCAACCACCACCAATACCACCCTCCAATCTAACCATTATCATCAAACCCCCCCCCCCCCCCCCCCAAACCCCCACCCCCCCCTCCCCAAAAAAAAAAAAAAAAAACCTAAAAAACATGCATTGATCCGTATAATCAGTTAGTACATAAATAAAGCAAATACCTTTTGATGAAAAATCTCCAAGCATCAATTTATAGATGTACACTTAATCTTCTAATTTTTGGCTCTCTGGCTTTTTATATCTGGTAAACATGGGAGAAATGGGTTGGATTGGTATGTTCTTTAGGGTTTTTTCGAAGGTGATTAAGATATTTGGAGAAATAGAACACAATGGTGACAGGCTCTAAAGGAGGGAATCAAGAGACCTGTTGATATTGTTCCAACAATGAAGGAAAAACGACAATGGAGATGAAAAGGTTGGTGAGAATGCAATCAGATTTTCAAAAGCACCTTATTCTTTGCCGTCATTAGCAATTTATAGAGTTTTGGAACAATCAACGTCTCATTTTCCAATTGAATCCTTTCCGCTTCTTCTAGAAAATTCCTTAACCGATCAATAGCACGCAAAAACAAGACAAGTTCAGATTTGGGTTTGTTTTGCAAAAACAAGCATTTGAGCTACAGATACAGAACCAGAGTCACAGATGAACACCATCTGACCAGAGTCAGCAGATGAAAACAACCATCTGAAAGATTTGAGGACTAAGATTTAACTTGGAAAATGTAGAGAGAGATTGGGACGAGAAAACATAAACACAGTATGTTATTTTTACAAATTTGGGTTTCCGCAGTCCGTTGAATTTGGGGAATAAAATGTGGTATCCTCGTTTGAGAAAATTTTAAGGATGGATTTATTCTTTTGCAATTGTTATGCTTTTTATTTCTTGGTGTGTTTGATTCTCTTGTTTTCTTCAGAGGTGGTGAGCTATGGTTACTATTAGTGGAGGTTGGAGGAGAGGAGAAAAGCCAAAGATGAAATTGGGAGAGAGAGGTTTGTGCTCGGTGGAGAGAAAGAACAGACTTGTGAGCTGATAAAATTTTAACATCAATTTTAAGCTAGCATGGCGTCAACGGCATTCCAGCAGCCAGAGTTTTGATTTAAATCGACAAATCAATTTTGCTGTGACACCTATAAAGAATTAGTTAAACTTAAAGGGAATGAACGAATAGGGAACGACAAAGAAGAAAAAAGGGTTGAAATTCAAGGACAGCCAAGGTAAACTTAAGCCAAAACAATTTAGTAACGAGTCATTTAAAATTATAATAGAATGACATGTATTATCGTCACTAAGTAATATTAGGAAAAAAAAAAAACTAAGAAAAATTATAGTTTTAACCATATTAAACTAATATATTAATTGTTAATACAGGTAAAGTCACCATATCCCTTACATATTAATTAGACCAAAATAAGTAATAAGGGATTAAAACACGTCCAAGCCCACATCCCTTACATATTAGCATGGCTAGGGTGTGCTACACCAACGGCACATGTCTCCAACAATGTAAGAAGCCTAGATGTGCCTTCAAGTTCCACGCAACACTTGTTATATGCCACATCATGAAGCTCTTGTGAAATTTGGTCAACATATAAGGACATGGCTGCCCCATATCGCTTGGCATGGCTCCTTGTAATTGTCCCACTAGGAAGCACCAATGGATCCGTATCATTAGGATACGAAAGTTTCAAATCTAGAAAATAATTCATCATATGAAAGAACTCAAGAATGAATATCGAGTATAATAGATGCTGAAGTATCTCTTGACACTTACTTTCCATGATGGTTTTAAAGGCTTCCTACAAACAGATTATACCAATTACCACAACAATTAGAGATAATGGTGGGAAGTATTCATATCAGGAAAACCACGTAAAAATGTGAATGATATAAATAACTAATATAAATACTGTACATAATTCTGCCAAAATTAATGATAATGAATCAGCAGGCAAAGAAACCAATGAATTATTTTTAATGTGTTGTTGAGATTTGAAAAATTTTGTGAGATACTCATTAGCTATTTGACAAATTTTGGAGGAAATTTTAATTTCATATTAGTTTATTTTATACTTATCCTACAAGTAAGATTAAGATAGGCAGCAAGCATGTATTGCTTGTAAGCTTGGAAAGTTAAGCATTAGAATGGTTAAAATTAACTTATGGTTAAACTTATGGTTGAGGTATGGCACTGTCTTAAGGCCATCCACTTTGCAACATATTCTATGTAGACTCCTCAAATATACAAGAGTTGCCTGCAATGAATGAAATCTGCCCATAATTGGAGGTTTCATTTTACCAGAACCTGTAATTTGAGCGTGTATTTCATGTTGTCAACCTCTGCCATTTATAACATAATATCAAAAAAGGAAAGAAAGAAGCCCGACTAAATCGCACAATTCCCATTCAGGTTTTACAGCGTTGGTTTGTCCCTTGAAAGGTATTTGATTAGTGTTTACCAGAAATAATAATTTAACAAAAAAAAAAAAAAGAAAGAAAAAAAAAAGGAAGATTGTAACGCAACATGCAACATGTTATGTCATAAGGATCACCTCATCTTTGGTTAGCCTGGGATTGTACAGCATTTCCTCTCCAACAGTACTAACCTGTGCGTCACACAAAGGTTAGCAGATCAGCTGGACAAATGAGATATATAACAGAGGTAAGAAATGGCTCCATACAGTGAATCCCTTGTAATCATGAGCAGGATAGATCAAAGTATCCTTGGGCAAGGTGAATATCTGCTTCCAACAAAAATACAGCCAGGTTAACTCATGTTTCATTATCTGGACACTTTCTAGTTTATTCATTTCATGTCCTTGCCTGTGAATGCACTGACTGATAAAGTTGATGTGAACTTCCGCCCTGTAAGTAAATATTAATAAGGTCAGAAACGGTCAGAAACACTTGCTTGGAATATCCTCCTATACAATGACCCTTAAGAAAAATCGAGTGCTCAGTGACATTCTGCCAAATAATAAAGTTTAGCAAACCTGAAAAATCAGTTCTCCCACATCCCCGTATCAGTAAAGCGTCCCCAGTAAAAGCCATCTTGGTGGTGGCTGAATCAGGCCCATCTCCAGTAAGAATAAGTAACACAACCTGAAATGTATGCCCAGGGGTAGGCTTCGTAACCTGTCCAAAATAAAATAACAAATGATTTGGGTCCAGTAATGGGTGGATAGATAGAGACAAAAAGATGAGATGAAAACAAAAATCAATGTGCAAAAACAGTGAAAAGATAATAAATGCATTGGTTGCTCTTGCTACTCTTGTACATATTATATTTGGTATATGCATTGCAATGACAATAATGCATTACCATTCTACCATGTATTGTCATGAATGATGGCTTGGCAGGTTATCACTGAATCTCAGACACGATTCATATCATGTGCAGAGCACTTTTTCGTTAGAGGGAATGCATTTTGCATCTTTCTAGTACTATTTTTCTGTACTCACTTTAATACTATTTTCTCTTGATGTCATCAAAGTAATACTATTTTCCTCTAATATTATTTCTCTGTACTATTCTACAAATAACCTTCAACTTTAAACAAATAACCTTCAAACTTTAAAAAAAAAGAAAAAGGGAAAAAAAAGGTTAGAAAAAAAAACTTTTAACAAACTTAGTAATGTCCCATTATGAATTGTGCTTAAGTATCCATTTATGAATTGTGCTTAGTAAGTGCAGCCTCCAGCAATCAAAAACACACAGACCAACTAAAGATTGACTCTACCAGATAGTTTTGACTCTGTTTCTAGGTATAATGTTAAGAGGTTCTTTGGCAAAAGGTATAATAACTCACATTTAAAATATAAGAAAGGAGGGAAAAACTAAGCCCATGAACATTAAAATTGTAGAAATTTAAAAAGCAATATGCCACTATGCATTTCGATTATTGAAAGCGTCTAGAATTCTAACACCAATTTTGGGACCAACTTTAATTACTCAAATATCTCTTTGCTCTTTGTGTTGTGTTTTATGTATAACCTGCTTTATGATTAAAAGAACACTAATGCTTACTAAGAATAGTACTGGACCGGCATCCTAAGTTGCAAAACAAAATTAGAACCTTCTTGAAAATGTGAACCTATAAATTTAGAGCCATCACCCCAATGACATATTAAAAAAATTTGTGACGTAGAATCCTTACAACATTATGAAAAAATTAAGTCAAATACTTCTCAAAAGGAAGACTATCAATAGTAATAATTAGACATTTTAGATCAAATTATTGGTGCCAAATCATATAAGTCACTTTGTAATGGAATTTGCATATTGGAATTTGGCATATACATATGCCAAATACAGCAGGCTGGATTTAGAAACTTCAGTGGATCCTTAACCGGAAGTTGAGAAATTCACATTGGGTCCTGTATCACTGTTTTAAATGTTGTCCTACACTTAAAAAGCATATTGTCGACCTGATTCCTCTCCTTCTTGTTTGTGCCCAATGGCATTGTTTTTATCTTTTGCCAAATTGTCAATTCTTTTTAGATCTATCAGACATAAGCCAAGCTATATATTGATTCTACAATCTCCAACGAAAAAATACCACATTCAGCTACCTAATTTTTCCTTTTTTAGATTTCAGTATGACTATCCACTGCCAATCTGTTGGCTGCTGCTCTTCTGAATTTGAAACCTTCATGCTTCATCTCATAAATTGGAGAACAGGATTTCAAATGAACTACTTACACAGCTGAGTTTCGTGGTTATTATGAATCAAAGAATGAAGTATTGGAAGCTATTTGGATGATTATTTTTTAGTTGGAAGCTATTTGGATGATTATTTTTTAGTGCTCATAAACTTTGGTGACTTCAAGGTAAATAATGTAGTTTAAATAAATTTGCTTTGGTTGCTGGAATCAAGAAACAGATTGACTTGCATCTTCTTTAAACTCCAGCTATTATCTTAAGATTTATGAAATTCATATTTTCTAGTATTTTTTTTTTTTTTTTTTTTTTTTTTTTTTTTTTTTTGGTAAGAAATATCAAGAGTTGGTTGCTTCATCTAACCTCCAAGGAACCCCTTTCCTTTGCTGCTAAAATTATTTGCCACAAATGACTGTTGAACCTTAATCTAACAACAATCTTTATTGGCAGAATAAAGATAACACTACAATCTTTATAGGCTAATGTTCTGCACTTCTTTTTTCTCTTAAAACAAGATACAAATATCCAAATTTTGCCAAATACCCACTTCTTTTAAGTTGGAAGGCAATGTTAAAATTTGCTTCTTATTTCAGCGTACATATGCAGATTTAAAATATCCAGGATAGGCTGACAGAATTAAGAATCTGAAGATTTTAGCAATGTTAAAATTTGCCTTTTATTTCAGCATACATATGCAGATTTAAAATATCCAGGATAGGCTGACAGAATTAAGAATCTGAAGATTTTAGGATATTTGAGATGATTCGGCCTTTCTTCGATTACTTTGCACAAAAAAGCTACATTACAAAAGCTAGTAAAATGAATGGTACCTCCAGAAACAAATCGCCGTAATGTATTTTATCACCAGCTTGAATGAGAAGATCAGCTTTTGAATTGCTAGCTTTTGCAATAATAGATTTCACGTCAAGAAGCTTTGTCTACAAATTGAGCATAAAAACTGATGAAACATTTGCGTTTATAAATGTAATTTGCAAATTAAATGCAGCCAAACCTTTATCAATCCAGTTCCTGTCACATGATCAGCATGCACATGAGCATTTATAGCATAAATTAGCTTTAACCCTAACTCTTTTACAAGGGTGAGGTCTCTGTCTACTGTTTTATCAACTGGATCAATCAACTGCACAGAAAAGGTTATCACACACACACACACACACTAATATATTATTTAGATTAAGAAATTATAGAGAAAAATAAACCAGAGGCAGATTTAATTCAGGTGAGCAAACATCACCAGCAAAATAGGTTATAAAGAGGATTCCTTCCGAAAAAAGCTGGCGAACACAAGAGCTTGCTTGAGAGCCCAGAAGACGACGCCGCATAATTGCTCATTGCGCAGAATCTGGGCACTGCGTATTGCGACTTTGAAAAGGATGATGGCATCGAAAGAGAAAGTCGAAGCATATTTAAACGAAGCATTGTTGTTGTGATATTCAATTTGGCGGTGAAATCGGGCAGCACTTAGCTAAATTGTGCTATTATTGAATGTGATTCGATGTTGAACCTATCGCCCGTGCCTCCACTCTTTTATCTTCTTCTTTAAGGGACAAAGACAAAAACGTTCAGGACAACTTCAAGCAATTTATTTGTATTAAATTACCTGCAGATTAATGTGCAAAAAACAATATTGACACGGAAAAATTTTTCCTCACTAAATGAGATTAAATTTAAAAAATTTTAAAGCCTTATATATTTATTTAAAAAATATTTTAAAAAATTAAATTCTCAAATGTCTAATTATCTTATATGTAATTTTGATAGTTAAAAGTATACTGGCCAAAATATGACCTCGAAAAGAAGTAAAGAAGAAGGAAGAAATATAAGAGAAAGCACCAAATGGATAACTCAACTACTATGTATCAATTCTTTAGCAACTACTATGTATCAATTCTTTAGCACTTACCTGGTATAGCCTTGTAAAAACTTCTTTGAAGATCCTCTTTGTGCTTGGAAAGATAAGCATCTCCACCCATATAAGCAAGAACCAAGCATGGATAAACAACTCCTGTAAATGCAATCTATTTCAAGAAGGAATCAATAATTCAACAATCAAATTTCTTCATAATCGATTCAATAGCTTAAAACATCATAAATTGAAGTAGGCTAGGAAAATAGATATCATGAGAGGAAGTTGTGAGAAATGGCCAAGATCAATAAGAAGGGACGATGAGAATAGGGATTTGGTGACTGCATACAAGTTATTATCGAGAAGGAACAAGATGGAGAAGAAAAAGGGGAGAGATGAAATTAGGGATTTTAGACTAAATCAAAACGGTGCGTTTTGTTGTAAAAAACGGGGTTTTGATCATTTCTAGGGGCTTAGTTTTGTGGGTAAATTGGAAATCTTAATTTAAGTATTAAAAATAAAATTTAAATTCTTCTAATTTATTTTGAATTTTTTAAAATATGGTAAATAATTACTATTAGAGTCTTTTAGTTAAATAAAATGAAATTAAAATAAAATTTTTTAAATATATTATTTTCTATGATTTTCACGTATTTGGATTATATAGATATTAAATTGACATTTAAAATTTTTTATAATTCCTATTTTAATAAAAAATAGAAGTTATGGAAATTAAATTTGAACTTATATCAATACGAATTCTTTTTATCTAGATATATAATTTTTTGAAAAAAGTAAACTATAGAAGTTGAATTAATGAAAAATAGGTATTTAGACATATTTTCTCTCTTTTCCATTCTATTTTAATTCTATTATTTTGAAATTTTTAATTGAATTTTCATTTTAATTTTTTATGATTGATTTATATTTAAAATTTTTTTAAATACTTTTTATAAAATTACATATTAAGATAATTAGATATTTGAGAATTTAATTTTTTTTAGAAATTTTTTTAAATAATATTAAAGGCTATAAATATATAAGGCTTTAAAATTTTTAAATTTAATCTCATTTAGTGAGAAAAAATTTTTCAGTGTCAATATTGTTTTTTGCACATTAATTTGCTGAGAACTTCAAGCAATTTAATACAAATAAATTGTTTGAAGTTGGCCTGAACATTTTTATCTTTGTCCCTTAAAGAAGAAGATAAAGAGTGGAGGCACAGGCGATAGGTTGAACATCGAATCACATTCAATAATAGCACAGCACAATTTAGCTAAGTGCTGCCCGATTTCACCGCCAAATTGAATATCATAACAACAATGCTTCGTTTAAATATGCTTCGACTTTCTCTTTCGACGCCATCATCCTTTTCAGAGTCGCAATACGCAGTGCCCAGATTCTGCGCAATAAGCAATTATGCGGCGTCGTCTTCTGGGCTCTCAAGCAAGCTCTTTTTTTCGCCAGCTTTTCGAGAAGGAGTCCTCTACTTATACCTATTTGCTGGCTGATGTTGCTCACCCTGATAAACCTGCTCTGGTTTTGTGTGTTTTTCTTTTTTTTTTTTATTATCAATTTTTCTTTTATTCTTGTGATTTAATTATATATTTGTGATTTAAATTATATATAATATATAAATAATATATATATAATATGTGTGTTGTGTGTTGTGTGTGTGTGTGATAGCCTTTTTCTGTTATGCTGAGTGCTGATTCGATCCAGTTGATAAAACAGTGGACAAGACCTCTCCCTTGTAAAAGAGTTAGGGCAGAGACCTCTCCCTTGTAAAAGAGTTAGGGTTAAAGCTAATTTATGCTATAAATACTCATGTGCATGCTGATCATGTGACGGGAACTGGATTGATAAAAGTTTGGCTGCATTTAATTTGTAAATTACATTTATAAACACAAATGTTTCATTAGTTTTTATGCTCAATTTGCAGACAAAGCTTCCTGGCGTGAAATCTATTATTTCAAAAGCTAGCAATTCAAAAGCTGATCTTCTCATTCAAGCTGGTGATAAAATACATTTTGGCGATTTGTTTCTAGAGGTACCATTCATGTTATTAGCTTTTGAATGTAGCTTTTTTGTGTAAAGTAATTGAAGAAAGGCCGAATCATCTCAAATATCCTAAAATCTTCAGATTCTTAATTCTGCCAGCCTATCCTGGATATGATATGATAATTATGTCATCAACCATATGGGTCATACGACTAATTGGTATATAGATACCCTTAGATAATAAGATTCATTCTTATCTAATTTATTCATAGATAATTGGATATAATAACCCATATACATCAACCTAAGTTAAAAAAGAAGGGTATCCCGAAGTCTCCATATACCAACAATTACACAATCTAGGATAGGTATACCTAGAATATACCTATAAGTATGATATCACCAGTGATTCTGCTGAGCTCAACCAGTATTGATATATCCAGGTACCATAAGCGTAATGGCTATGTGTATCATACTATTTCATATCATAACTATTTCATATCATAACGGTTGGGTACGCATATTAGTTGGGGTGATTATATGAATGATCATCCTAATAAGATAGGGTGGATAATACTTAGTGGCCGGTTAATAATGGGGTAGTGACCTATTATGGGACAATTCAGATTGTCCTAGTATCTACGTGTTTGATTTGTCATGCATGATCATTGACCATTGAAGTAGTGGATCAATGTCATTTCTATCTAAATTATACCTTTCTAAAATTATAGCTATAGTCAATATTTTATCATCCAGTATACCAAGTTATTATCAAGTCAATTAATGATCATATAATCATCCAGTATACCAAGTTATTATCAAGTCAATTAATGATCATATAATTATCATACCAATGATGTCTAGGGACAAATATCCATCCCTACTCACTCAAAATATATAATATTGCTTATAAGCTCATTGTATTCAGATCATGATACAAATTTTATAGATTATATCCTGTGTCTATGTTCGTGCTTATCAATATAGGATAATCTTGATTTAGATTGTACAAAGTTTGCGATGCATCAGATTGTAAGTAAACACTATCAGATACAACTATGAATATGGTTTAGTCAATACATGCTTGGGTCAGTTGTCGATTAAGTATTATAGATGCAAGCATCATGCACATTTGTAACGAAACTCATGCCAGAACATTATGGGACAAGCTTGAAGAGCTATATGCCTCAAAATCCGACAACAACGAATTGTTTTATTTGACGAAGCTGATGAATTTCAAATACCAAGAAAGTACTTCTGTAGTAGATCACTTGAGTGAAATGCAGGCGACTATTCACCAGCTGTCAAATATGGGCATAAAATTTGATGATAAAATCCTCGGCCTTATGGTGCTTGCCTCCGACTATTCAGCGCTAGCGTCCAACTATTATGGGACGATTATAATAGTTGATGTATAAAATCCTCGGCTTTGGTGCTGCCTGCTTCAAAAAGAGTTCATGGGAGACTTTGAAGATATCAAATGTACAACACAAAACCTAGCACCTATGTTTAAACAAACATAGTGGAGTTATCTGCTATTTGGGCATTTTTCGTTCAAATATCAATCTGTCTACTGAGAATGAAGAAGAGTAGAGATGCAAAGCAACAGAAATCCTTCTTCATATCAGTCAGAATTCCCTTTAGCAGTGCTAAAAAAGAAATAACCAGCCTCGAAAGGAAGGAGCCAATCTAGAAGTTCAAATAACAAGAGATAACGAGCAGGGGTATGAATCAAACGAATTCTTGCCAATATCTGTGTGCCCGATCATTGTGGGAAAGAAGGGGGCACTTAAAAGGTATTGCCTGGGAGTGTCAAAAGTGATCAAGAGAGAAGATCAAAGGCAAAGCAAAGAAAGAAGGCAGTAATGATGAAGCCAATGTTATTGCTGAGTTCCAATTGTTCATTGAAGACACTATCAATCTTGCAACCCAGGAGACCAGTTGGGTAATTGATAGTAGGGCTACACTTCATGTAACATCTCGGAGAGAAAATTTTTCATCTTATACACCAGACAATCTGGGTGTGGTCAAGATAGCAGACGACGAACTGTTGAAAGTCATCGGTAAGGGAGATATTTTCTTGGAGACAGAAAATAGTTCGAGATTAATTCTAAAAGATGTCATGCATGTACCAGACATGCATTCTAATTTAATCTCGATTGGAAGACTTGATGCTGAAAATTTCTGTAGCACTTTCAGGAATGTTCACTGGAAACTCTGATGCTGAAAATTTCTGTAGCACTTTCAGGAATGTTCACTGGAAACTCACAAAAGGTTCCATGGTAGTAGCCAATGGAAGGAAAGACCCAAAGCTGTACGTGATGCATGCGAAGCTCTCCCAAGATACTTTAAATGTAGTGGAGGATGATAGTACAGTTGAATTGTGGCATAAATGACTAGGCCATATGAGTGAGAAAGGAATGACAACCCTGGTAAAAAACAACATGCTATCTAGATTGGATAAAGTCCATTTAGAGAAATGTTCTGATTGTATGGCAGGAAAGCAGAATAGAGTAGCCTTTAAGATTTCTCAGCCTTCCAGAATGAATCTCAGCCTTCCAGAATGAAGAATGTGTTAGATATGGTACATTCAGATCTGTGTGGACCATTGACGATGTCATATGGTCGAAACATTCAGATTTGTGTGGACCATTGACAATGTCATATGGTGGAAATCGATATTTTGTGATATTTATCGATGACCATTCTAGGAAGACCTAGGTATACATGTTGAAGTCTTCTAAACCTGGTTGAGAGACACACAGACAAAAAGCTGAAGTACATCAGAACAGATAATGGTGGAAAATACACTAGGCCATTTGATGCTTTCTACAAAGAGCATGACATTCAACTTCAAACGACACCTCCCAAGACGTCGCAACTGAACAGTTTTACTGAGAGGATGAATAGAACTTTGATGGAGAGAGTCAGATGTCTACTCTCACATGCAAAGTTGTCTAAAAGATTTGGGGTGAAGTGTTACTCACAGTAGTTCGCCATTCACTCTGTTTCCCTCTACAGTATGATACTCCAGAGAGAGTATGGTTAGGAAAGGATGTTTCCTATGATCATTTGCGATCACCTTGTGTTCCTCTACAGTATGATACTCCAAAAAGAGTATGGTCAGGAAAAGATGTTTCCTATGATTATTTGCGGGTGTTTGGTTGCAAAGCCTTTGTGCATATTCCTAAGGATGAGAGGTTTAAGCTTGATGTCAAGACTCGACAATGTGTATTCATTGGCTATGATAAATTTGGCTATAGATTTTTTTATCCAGTCCAAAAAAAGATGATAAGAAGTAGATATGCTATATTTGTTGAAAATAAGACTATTGAAGATGTTGAAAAGACTCAAAAGCAAGCTGCCGATAGATTTGATGATGATTCAATAAATGTGCAAATAGTTCCTCTAACAATAGAATAAAGACAAGTTGGAGATGAAGAAAATAAAGTCAAAGTTGGGAGATGAAGAAAATGTTTCCACAAGAACAAAGCCAGAAGTTTAGAAAATCAGAAAGTTCCCTCTATAAAATGAAGCCAGAAGACGATTTTGAATGGTGTTTCATGTTCAGCCACCAGCACCAGAAAGGGTTTCTGCAAACATTAAAGAAAGGTCTAGTAGAGTCAGACAAAACCATCTAACTAGATGATTACAGCAAATGAATATGTTATTGATGACTGACGGGGGAGAACCTGAATGTTTTGGAAAGAAGGCAATGGAAGGGTTGAACCCAAAAAGGAACTGGCATTGAAAGCGCAATGCAAGATGAAATGAAATCCTTGCATGGAATAAAAAAATTTGAGGCTGGTAAAGTTGCCCACAAGGCAAGAAGCTTTGAAGAACAAGTGGGTGTTCAGGAATCAGGCAGGAAGAAACACAGCGCCAACTCCCAACCACGATTCAAAGCTAGACTGGTTGTGAAAGGATTCCATCAAAGAAAGGATATTGATTTTGATGAAATCTTTTCACCAGTTGTGAAAATGACATCCATTCGAACAGTGCTCGGAATGGCCACCAGTTTTAATCTGGAAATCAAGCAAATGGATGTGAAGATTGCCTTTCTACATGGTGACTTGGAAGAAGAAAAATACATGGAGCAGCCAGAGGGTTTCATCAAAAAAGGAAAAGAGGATTATGTTTGTAAACTGAAGAAAAGCCTGTACGGCTTGAAGCAGGCACCAAGACAGTAGTACAAGAAGTTTGAGTTTGTTATGGGGGAGCAAGGCTACAAAAAGACTACTTCAAATCATTAGACTACTTCCAAAATCATTGGTCTTCATAAAGAAAATTCTCTGAATGATGACTACATATATTCTCTTGCTCTATTGTAAGATGATATGTTGATTGTTGGTCAGAATTCTGTCAGAAATTAATAGCTTGAAGAAATAGCTAAGTAAGTCTTTTTACTGTGAAGACTTGGGACCAAGCAAAGCCAAAATTCTAGCATGAAGTTACAAGGAATCGAAGATCCAAGAAATTATGGTTGTCCCACAAGGGAAGTTATTGAGAAAGTACTCTCAAGGTTTTAAAATGGAGAATTCTAAAGCGGTTAGTGTCCTCTTGCTATCACTTTAAATTAAGCTTCAAAAACAGTTGCCCCTCTAGCCGGATGAAGAGAAAGGAAAGAGATGGAAAAAGATTCGCCCATATGCTTCATAGCAGTTGGAACTTAATGTATGCCATGGTTTGTATCACGGCCAGATATTGCTCATCAGTCGAGGTAAGTGAGTCGGTTTTTTCAATCCCTGGAAAGGAACATTGGGGCTGCAGTGAATGGATTTTCAGGTATCGTTCGAGGTACAACCAAAAGGTATGTTACCAAAGTATGTTTATGCTTTGGAGATGAGAAGCCAGTATTAGTCGGTTATACCAATGCAGATATGGCTGGGGATGTTGACTCGAGAAAGTCTACATCATGATATCTAATCACATTTGCAGGGGGAGCTGTGTCGTGGCAGTCCAAATTACAGAAATGTGTCGCTCTATCAACAACTGAGGCAGAATTCATAGCATTAACAGAAGCTTGCAAGGGGTTGCTGTGGATGAAGAAGTTCTTGAATGAACTCGGAATTCATCAAGAACGATATTTGATATTTTGCGATAGCTAGAGTGCGATTCATCTTGGGAAGAATTCCTTCATTCAAGGTCAAAGCATATTGATGTTAGATATCAATTGAGTGGGATGTTACTGGAGATGAAGGCCAGTTACAGCTTGAGGAAGATCCATACAGAAGGAAAATGGATCAGAATATGTTAATTAAAGATTCTTCCGCAAAAGACAATGTTTGAATATTTGTCGATTAGCTGCAGATGATGGAGAGCATGGCTAACGTCCCCACTTGATGTGCAGGGACTTGAGTGTGCAGGGGGAGATTTGTTATGGTGGTGCCCACTCAAATGGGACCCACATGTTTGTTATTGGTGTGGCGGTGCCCACTCAATGGGACCCACACACGTGATAAATAAGAAAAAAAAAAGGAAAAGAAAAATTGGCAAAGATGGAGAGTCGTGACTGAGTTATACACGGCTCTCCCGTCTTCCTCTCCTATAAATAGGAGAGGATTTGCCTCAGTTCAACCACTCCAACAGAGATTAATAATCTCATATGTAGAGAGTTTTTCAGTTTTAAGAAAGGGTTCTTAAAACTAAAGGTCTAGAAAAATAGTGAAGATTATTGGGGTGTTTTTGGGAAACACTAGTGGCCACTATTTTGTGTATTACTCTTCTTGTGTAAAGCCTACTATTTTTAATAGTGGAAGAAATTATTTCGGAGTGTCCCGTGGACGTAAGCCCTTAAACAAGTTAGGGTGAACCACCGTAAATTCTCTTGTGCCCATTTCTATTTTTCTGCTGCCGTTAATTATTTCCTAATTTATTACTTGGTGCCCTAAACCCATACATGAATGGATAAAGCTTCTTCATGGAATTGTCTTCAATCCGCACATATCTTAATTGCCACTATTTTGTATTACTCTCTTTGTAAGCCTACTATTTTTAATAGTGGAAGAATTATTCGGAGTTGGTCCCGTGGACGTAGCCCTAAACAAGTTAAGGGTGAACCACGTAAATTCTGTGTGTCCCATTTCTATTTTTCTGCTGCCGTAATTATTTTCCTAATTTTATTACTGGTGCCCTAACACCCATACATGAATGGATAAAGCTTCTTCAGTGGAATTGTCTTCAATCCGCACATATCTTAATTTTCCCCTACAAACTGCAAGATAATTATACCAGAATACTTTCTTATATCTATCGAAGAGTGGTAGATAAATGAAACGAGGGCACTCAACTTTATTAAATGGATTGATTCCAATCAATACATCGGACTTATTAATCCAAAACAGCATTCCGTTATATGGAATGCCAATAATGTTCAAACAAGGGAATGGAAAGACTTGAGGCGTCTAAGGCACAATTTTTCACTCTAATTAGCAGAATCAGAAGTGAAAATATGAACTTTAAGGTCCTTGCCATTGTAAAAAACATATGGAATTCTAACCACGGCATTCTTAAAACTACTACCGCTGCCTTAGAATATAAATCCAAAGCAACAATTCTTTTGAGGAAGAGGACAAGGAGGGACTTGAATCCATCTTCTAGTAAGTGGATTACATATATACTAATCATTATAATCATCATCAGACAACGAAACAACAAATCTTGTCTGACGGCTGCACAGTACCAAATCTTGGCACCACCTTATCACCACGGCTATTTCATAAGGTAAGTAAGAGAAAGTAAATTCGTGGGACTTGAAAATACTCTCTTCTGAAGTCACCAATAGTTCAATTTATTCCGGCATTGCATCGATACGACATAAGGAGAGAAGAGGTATTGTTGCTTTCAAGGAAGCAGTGAACGAAATAAGGACTAGACATAAGAGCGTACTAGTGCTTAGAAAAAAAGCATGCAATTCTTGGCTGATTTCAACAGGAGGCGGTGCAGAATTTCGATTAGTAGACCGTCGGGAACATCTTTGATGCTTGTACATCCACATTATAAAGGCAAATGCTTCTGCTTGCTTGTTAAAGATCCCCGATTGCTTCTGCTTGCTTGTTCCATTGTAGAATTAGAGTTAGAGAAACAGCAATTAATCCAAACAAAGACAATCTTTCATTGATCCCCAATTGTGAAGAAGAAGACACCTAATTTCCACCTCTCTCTCTTCCCTTGTAAATGATCTTACACGGTGAAGTCACGCGTAGGACCTGAGTTTTAAGGATTCATAAGGAAAAGAAAGCTACGTGGTGTCTATGTAGCCACAAAAATCTTTGTACTTTTAAGTTGATTTTGGGATTGGTTTCCCGCTCAAGTCCAAGTCATATTATTTTTAATTCACAAATAAGTTATTTTTCTTAGAAAAACTTACTTTTCTTTTTTATAATGTTAATGGAGAAAATTAAATCTATTTACAATTTAACTGATTTAAAAAAAAATTAATGGAGAAAACTATTTCTTATTTAATATATTACACATATAGCCTTTTTAATTGTATGTAAATAAAATGAAATTATTCAACTATTAATTAATAAAAGAGTCTCTGTGAATGCTAATCAAATAATAGTCTGGTTGGTCCTACTTATGTGAAGAGTGAGAGTTCTCGAATTTGAGTCCTATTAACCACAGTTATTTTCACCAAATTGATGAGTTAAGGGGAGGGCTATCTCTCGTTGTGTAGCTTAAAAATTAATTGGTTATTTTATTCAACCATTAATTGTAAATAGTAGACGTTTGCAATAATTAAAAGAATGGACATATATTATTATGTAATTATAGTGTTAATAAGTCTTAAGAATTAGTATTGGAAAATATCAAATAGATATAATTACAAATTTGGTCTATGATTTTTTAATACGCCTTTTAATTTTTATTATTAAGTATTTAAACTTCAAATTTTCAATGAAGTTTTATGGTCAACTTATATCAGTATTTTCAAAATTAGGATAACCCATTAGATCGATTTAACAATAAATCAATTACTGGTCTAGTTTGATTTAACATTTAAAATCAGAAAATTAGATTAACCCGTAAAATTCTTTTTATTTTTAAAGGGAATAAAAAATTAATTTAATCATTATCTAAATTCTTCAAAAATAAAAAATATATCCATAATTAAGAAAACTGTACTTACTTTAAATCAAACTCGCAAATAATAGAATTCCAAAATAACCACCAAAATCTAACTCTTTTCATTTCTCTCTTTTAAGTAAAGCGCAGTGTAGACGCTCAATTTTTGCCTTAAAAAGATTCGATAATTTTTTGTGAGAAAATGAGTTTGAGACCTTCGACAAATTTGATTCTCGGATCAATAATTTGAGTTTAAAAAATATGACCTGTCGGGTTATTTTCACGTTTTCAAGGTCCGCATCGAAAGAGGGCCCAGAAAGGGTCTCGGGTGCACTCATAACGCATCCCGGTGCACTATTATGTTTTATGTGCGGTTCGGACTGATTTCGTGAAAATATGGCAAAACTAATCAAAATCGAGCGAATGATTAATTCGAATTGGTTTGATTCAAATGCAAATATCGTCTCAATTCAATCACGTGTCCACAGACTCTGATTTAATTTTTTGGCTTGATTCAAGTCGATTTGAACCAAACAGATCGTTTGCTTCTTTTAGTTTGAGGTACTTGAAGATTAGGCCCCTTTAATTTTAAATTCCAGTGTTACTTTTCTACTGTTCTTTCATCAAATCAGACCCAACTCACAGCGATTTATAACTGATCTAACTGACGGATCCGGTCTGATTTTTAAAAATGCTGAATATTTATCCTCCATTAAACCCGAGAGACACAAAGATAGTTGGTAACCCTTACCTAGACTCAGAGACTCAAAGACTGATACTCAGTGAGGACGATGGACATGCTATTGCTCTCCTCCCCTTCTCCTGTAACTTCCTCTCCAAGACCGGTTCTTCCTCTCTCTAAACCCTCACCTCTCTCTTTCAATTTCAAACCAATCTCTTCTCCTCTAAAAACTTTCTCACCTCTCAAAGCCTCTAAAACCCTAACTCCCCAATTTTCGGCGCCACAGACGCCGGCCACCGCAATGAGAGGAGCAGAGTCCGATGCCATGGGGCTGTTGCTGAGAGAGAGGATTGTGTTCTTAGGTAACAATATTGATGACTTCGTTGCCGATGCCACTATCAGTCAATTGTTGCTTTTGGATGCTCAAGACCCAACTAAAGATATCCGTCTCTTCATTAACTGTCCTGGTGGTTCTCTCAGGTAAAGAATGCGTTTGGCTTTTGGTTTTCTCTTTAAAATTTATCAAAGGTTTTAGATTTAGAACCATAGAATAAGTGAAATTATTTTGTTTTAGAAATTTCTCATCTTCTAAAGCTAAATAGTGACTGCATTTTCAGTACAAGAACTGTGATTTATGAATGCAATAGCTTTCCATGAAGAAATGCTTCCAAGTAACATAGGAACTGTTGTTTTCATTCAAAGCAGTGTGGAATTCAAAGGGTTGCAACAACTGCTAGTTTTACTTTTTATGATGATGGTAATCTTTTTGTTGATATGTTTTATAGAAGAAATAAATTTGTTTTAGTTGCGGTTATTAGTGAAAGGTATGCAGAGTTTGCAGACCATTTCTTGGCTGCTTCTTTGTAGGGGGTTGTGGTATTGTATACTCTCTTTTTTCTATACAAGGGGAGAGATCATTCTTTGGACACTGTAACAACTGTTGTGGAGTTGATATTGGTAATGATAGAGATAGGTTCATACCATTGTGGTTATTGTGGAGTTTGTGGATTGAAATTTGTTGGGTTTTATGGGATAGGAGAACTTTATCAGTGAGTTTAAGTATGGTGTTTCAGGAGCTTGTTTTCTTATTGAAGACTATTTTAAAGGGACTTTTTAGATTCCAGATCTCTTTCTATCCTTTGTTTTCTTTTTGTTTTTTAAACTGGCATTTCTCTAGTACTGCCTGTGCATTAGGTCATGCTTTCTGATGAAGTTTAATTTTCCAATAAGAAAGGAAACATTATTTTTTAATATCATCCTGCATTTAACTACTTGATTTGACAAGGCTAATTCAGAGCTGGAAATAATGAATTTTTGCTGCTAAACATTCTTGGAATTGATTAACTATGTAGATTCAATTTCTACTCTAAGAACTCTTGTTTCATAATCAACGTCAGAAATAAGCTATCTGCTGTTGTTTAATTAATCTGCTGTTATTTAATTAATGACTTTCTGTGAAACTCTGCTTCTGTTGTACTAATTTGTAGGACCAAGCCAATGCTGGTAGTTTTGATGTTAAACTGTATTTCTGTTTGTCTTGAGTATTTGTTAGAGGTAATATTATTAATAGCATAATAGTTTTTTTTTTTTTTTTTTTCTAATTTCCTCCGCCCCATACTCCAGCCTCCTTAGGTTGGCCCCTACTCCAGATTTTTGGCCTTTGCTCTGGTTTTTTAGTACTTTAGTTTTCTCATTTTGGCGTTTTCCTATACTTTAGTATGAGATTATTATTAAGACCTATGCTGTGTTGAAGGGATATATGTATTGATCCTATCGATTGCTTTTTTAGGACAGGTCTGAGTTAAATAGCAATGATTCGAAACACTTCTTTATACACTGTTTCGGAAGCATGAGGACTCAATGATTCTAAACATTTTTTTTTTACACTGTTTCAAAAGCATAAAGGCTCAATTGTATGGATATGTAAAATAGAGGATTTTCAATCCTAGCAAGAAAATTGAGGAACACGATACTCAATTTAAAGTCAATCTCATAAATATATATTAAACGAAACTGTATGTAGGACTCGAAGGGAAGTTTTTCATATCATTTGAGATCTACCCATAATTAAAATATGATTTAATTTAAAAGACAAGAAATATGTAAAAGCTTCATAATTTTAAAAGCAATGTGTAATTAGGATCCTAATGCATTCAAAAATATATAGAGTATTTAACTATTTATTGAATATTTTTCAGCTAAGTTAAAGTTCAATTAATAAAAAAAGAATCTCTCATGTTTAACAATTGAATTGATCTATAATAATAATAATAATAATAATAATAGCTTTAAAAAATAATAATGACAATCTATCTACACTATATATAAATGTGGAAATATGAGGAATAATGAGATTTTCGATATCACTCTTTATGAAATTTAATATTCTAAAATAACTTTAGTCATAGTCAATTCAAAAATTACATTTCATACCGACAAATGTATGGATGAGTGGTTCGGCACTCTTCTTCCTTAAGTGAAGTTGAGACTTTGATTCTCATGATGAAGCAAATATTCAATGCAGGTAAGATTTAGTTTTAGTCCAATGGGCTCGAGATAATTATAGTTAAGATAAAAAAAAAATATTAAATTTTATTATTTGATTGGATATAATTTCTAAAAGTTATTTTTAAATAAATACATATAGATAAGAAAATTAAATAAATACATATAGATACTTACTTTTCTTCTCTGTATGGTTGTACAGAAAATTAATGGTTTCTTTGGCAAAGATAGCATGTTTCTTTTATACAACTTAGAAAAATAGACAAACAAAATTAGATTCTAACATTATTTGCTTTGTAATTTTCATTTATTGACTTGGCTATAATCTTTTTTTTTTTGGTTCTATCAACATAAAATTTCATTAAATTACAACATTTCCAAGTTAAAAGAAGAAGTTGATTTTTTTAAAATTCAAATTTGGTAATTTTTTTAATTATAATTTGTTTCTTAATTATATTTTGTTGAGTTCAAAAAAAGAGTTTATATTCTTAAAAAAAAAAAAAAAAAAAAAAAAAAAAAAAAAAAAAAAAAAGAGGAAAGTATATTCTTCCTTGAAGAGGGTTTATTTGGAGAGAATAGAACGTTTATTTTATGTACTCTTTTTGATTAATTAATTAACTTATTTATTTTAAAATTTGCAACGTAGAAAAATGGAGAACCAAAATTAGATCCTAGCATTATTTGCTTTGTAATTTACATTTATTGAATTGGATATAATTTTTTTTTGGTCTATCAACATAAAATTTCATTAAATTACAACATTTCCAGTTAAAGAAGAAGTTGATTTTTAAAATTCAAATTGGTAATTTTTTTAATATAATTTGTTTCTTATTATATGTTGAGTTTCAAAAAGAGTTATATTCTTAATAACAAATTTTGTATTTTTTATTTTCTTTTTCGTTACTGAATTAATTTATAACTGCTATCACTTTAATTTAGTAAAAGATTATATCTCCCTTGCAATAATAGATGGCCTCTTGATGATTAAATATTTTAAATTTTCTTAATACTTTTTCTATTATATTCTAAATCTGTTTTACTTGAAAGAAAATAGTATTTATAAAACTAAAAATAACCTAGAACTATATATTTCTATTTTGGGTCACTTTTTAGGGTTTCAAGAATTTGTGTGTATGTGCATATATTCCTTTCTTCAATGCATTGAGTAAGTAATACTATCACTATAGCTAAAATAATTACCATTATCAATTTAGATAATCTGTTCGTTTTTTTTCTTTACGCAACAGTAAAAAATAATTTATTATTATTTTTCATTATAGTTGTATGTAGATATTGTTTGGGGTTGAGAGGAGGAGGTTGAAGATTGAGTGATGACTTGATTTTCTTTTTGGGCATTTATTAAGGTTTTAAGAATCTGCATTTATAAATTAAGGACTGAATGATTAGGTCTAGAGATTGAGTTGGATTTTATTTTGAGACCACTTCACTATAAAAAAAATTGAATTAAGTATATAATAAGTAACATTACAAGTAACTTGTACGACAAAGTCCGATGCAAATTAAGTAATTGGATTTATTTTAATCTAAACAAAAATTTATGTTTTAATATTATATAGATAAAAAAATTAAAAGAGTACAAATATGTAACGAGCATAGTCAACGTAGAAGGCACGTCATAAAAAAAACTAGTTACATTAATGGTACTTCTTTTAGTCGCTTGATGCAATTGAATTCCATAAAATATGGAATTTTGATAGGAGTGAGTTCTAAACCATATTAGTGTGAGGCTGGTGGTTTCATCTGACATGTTCACAATGTTTTTGCTTAAATTTGGTTGAGTAAGTCTGATCTACCTAATTTGATTTGCTTTTGGTGATCCTAATACACTCTAGTTTCAAATCAGTCAAACTTTGAGCTTGACATCTTTCATCACTTATAATGGTAATTAAAATGGGAGAGCTTTGAGGTCCAAATGCAACATAAAGCTATTTAAGCATTTTAAATGTATCCAATCATATGCAAAGCAATTGAGTAAATCAATTGTCAAATCACATACAATTGGAATGTAGCATCTTTACTGTCTTGGTCCTATAAACCATACCCATTTTCATTGGCAGTGATGTTGGCACCTTCAAAATTTCATGGGATTGTTAGCATAAGGGTTTCCTCAAGGTCCAAGTCATACCTCAGGTGCCCTTGACAATGCTAGATTTATCAAGTTTTTGACTACAGATGAAGAAAGTTAGCTTATTGTGGCTTGTGGATTAGTTAACATTGATGAGCATAAAGGATATTCTTGCAAAACGAATTTTCCAAATCCTTAAATGGGATATGAGCTGAACTAGGGAAGAAAGACTTGTGATCTTGATTCATCAGCAAAAGCCACAGTTTTCGTTGGAGGCTGACATCCTTGTTAAAGACATTACAATTTCAGTACTTGTGGATCTATAACGGATTAGAATATTTTATTTGAGAAGCATTGTGGATTGGTATCTTTCATGCCAACGAAAGCTTGATTTGGAATTTTCTATGTTTTTGAATTTGTGCATTGTGAATTACTTGGTTATTTCTTGTTCTCTTCACTTGTCAATTTCGTAGGCTCTAAAAATAGATGTCATTTGTCATCCCAACATAAGGGTTTTTTTTAATTTATCTGGAATTAGAATGGCAAGTTAAAAGATTAGTTTGTAATTTATTCTCTCAATTTAGGAAGTTAAACTTATTAGCCCCTATTATTGTAGTTGTTCTTGAGAATGGAAGAAGTTGAGTTGTTAAAGGGAAATCCAACTAGGTTTTGACTTCTCGCAGAAAAAATAAAAGTCTTTAAAGCTGCACACCAGGAAATTTTACTTCCTGACATCGTATGCCAAAAAGACATTCCTATCATGGATCCCCTCCCTCCATGCTTCCCTTTCTTGTGGTTATCTACTAAGTTATGTAATTAGAGTGTGATCACAAAAGCTACCAGAGATAAGCTGTTCAATGCTTCTGTCCACGGGCTTTGGCTTTAATGCTAGTCATGATGTCGGCTGGGGAAGTACCTTAGATTTGAATTTCTTATCCAAAAAGGATGCAAGGGAAAAAAGTAGTAAAGTCTGTAATGCCACTAGAAATGATTATTTAGGATGCCAGTAAGGAAGTTGTTATAGTATAAGCCTGATTTGTGATTCCAGCTCGCTTGAAGAGAAAGACCTCTTAACATTTATTGTTTTTTGTTTTTTTTAGCACCAAACTTAGTAAAGGATTTTATGTTTTAATAGGGTTATTTAGGAATTTTATATTTTGATAGGAGTACATAGCAATGTTCTAATCAAATTTCTCGTAAGGTTGTAGCCTCTGTAGAAATGTTTGTTTTTAATTGAATTAATATTTTGGGTGAACCTAGGGTCTTAAATTAGTAGTACGGTTGGATGGGTAAATAGACTCCTCATTCAATGTGATATGAAATTTTTTTCGGCTGCCACTGAAAACGACTGTATAAATTAAAAAATAAAAGAGAAGTAATCACAGTTGGATAATTAGGCATCTTCTTGTTCACAATCCAGACTTCATACTTAATTCTGACATAAATCATCCATGTACTGCAGTTTTCATCTTCAGGGATGATAACTAAATCCTATTTCATATCTTCCATCAAATAAAGAACAATGAATGAATGTGAAGTTTGTAGGATTTATTATCGTATTATTGCCCTTCAGCTCTGGAAAGGTGGAAGGACCATGTTTGTAGGTTATTGCAGACTATATATATTTATCCAATGCCATGTGTAAACAACAGTAATATCTACCACTTCCATTTCTCACTTTCTGTTATTATCTGTTTGTCTCAATAGCAAATAAGGTTAGTTCAGCATCCTCCAAATATAGGTTAATCAGATGTAGCTATTTATTCTGTGCCCATACCCAAGTCCAAGAGCAATAGCTTAGAATATAGAATAAATTAATTTTTTTACCTAGAAGCGCACTGTTAGATGTTATTATATCGTGTTAACAATGCTTTCTTTTTGAACGCAACCTATGGTCAAACTATGCCTTGACAAATTATTTTGTTGAACTACTGTGGTTTGATTCTTCTGCTGAGTTGCATTTTACGTTATTATGTCAGTGCTACAATGGCTATCTACGATGTGGTGCAGCTTGTGAGAGCTGATGTTTCCACAGTTGCCCTTGGTATCTCAGCATCAACAGCTTCTATAATTCTTGGTGGTGGCACAAAAGGTAAACGCTTTGCAATGCCAAACACACGGATAATGATTCATCAACCTCTTGGAGGTGCTAGTGGGCAAGCAATAGACGTGGAGATTCAAGCAAAAGAAATTATGCATAACAAGAATAATGTCATTAGAATTATTTCGGGTTTCAGTGGTCGCACAGTTGAACAAGTTCAAAAGGATATTGATAGGGATCGTTATATGTCTCCAATAGAAGCTGTTGAATATGGAATAATTGATGGAGTTATTGATAGAGATAGCATCATTCCTTTGGCTCCTGTTCCAGAAAGGGTAAAACCAACACTAAATTACGAGGAAATGCGTAAAGATCCAATAAAGTTCTTGACGCCAGATGTCCCTGATGACGAGATATATTAGTTCATGCCATGTGCTACAAGGTACCTTTCGATGTTCCCTAAAAATGTTAGTGGTCAAACTTCATATAATAAATAGAATAACTTGCAGCTTACTTTTCCTTGAACCAGAATTCTTTGGAAAAGAGTTGAGAATAATAAAGGAAATGACTTCTTGACTTATTTTGCATTGTACCACTAATTATTGGCCTGTTTTTTCTTAGACATTGAAATGTAACCTTTGATGTTTATGTTGATAGGCTCTCAGCATATTTCATTCACAAAAAGAATTGAAAGGTTCGTGGGAACCTACTGTCAAATGCATTTTTGTGCTGCATTGCAGATAAAATGATATTCAAGAAAGCTACCGGACAGGCCATCAGGATACAAATATTGCAAATCTGGAACAAGGCTTTTTTTCATTATGTAAGCTGTAATCTTTATGTAGACTTTAGACTTTTCAAGTTATTGCAAAATTTGAACGTCGAATTGATATAAAAACAGTCGAATTGATATAAAAACATTCGGATTATTTCTCTTATTTGTTTCAATCATCCTACAGTTGAGAAATAAATGTAACACGGTTTGGTAGTTTACAAGTTTCTTCAGTATTTTGATATCCTTGAGGCCTTGATCTGTAATCACTGCAGTTCGAATAAAAAATAGCTCTTAAGCCCTCTTGTCATGAGGGAAGTTGAATCATATTAGGTACAGATACAGATATGGGGCCCTAACTTGAAATATTTGAATATTTAAAATTTTATATGTATGTGTAAAATGAATATTTTCTGCGTCTTAGAAGAAAAGAAAAAAAAAAAAAAGAAAGAATTTTAGGAATAAATTGAAATTTTTAACTCCTGTAAAAAAAAAAAAAAAAAAAAAAAAAAAAGGGGAAGTTGAATCCATATTAGGTACAGGATACAATATGGGGCCCCTAAACTTGAATATTTGAATATTTAAAATTTTATATGTATGTGTTAAAAAATGAATATTTTCTGCGTAACTAGGAAGAAAAGAAAAAAAAAAAAAAAAGAAAGAATTTTAGAGAAATAAATTGAAATTTTAACTTCCTGTAAAAAAAAAAAAAAAAAAAAAAAAAAAAAAAAAAAAAAAAAAAACAGTAACAATCAAAAACTGAGCATGACTGAAACAGAATATTTTGATTTGGTATTTGATTATAACTGGGTTAACCGAATAAGTATAATTTAATGTAAATAATCAATTTTTTTATTATACATACCTTCAATAAAATTGTTATTATACATCAAACAATACTATATTACTCTTCTAAAAAAAAAACTATATTACTACTAAAAGATAATTTAAAACTGTATTATTAAAAATAATAATATGCAACAAAAATTATATTTTATATATTAATTAATAAATAAATGTAATTATTTCAGTTATATTGATTACTATTTTGAAGTAATTGAATTGATAATTGAAAACCAATTTTCTTTTTTGCATACTGATAATCACATCAAACTGAAAACTCAATTTATTTGTAACAAAATAATCAATTTTTACCAATTTAATTTGAGTTTAAGGCCGCTTTTTCCTGTAGGCCATATTTCGCAATACTAATTGTTCTAGAAATTGTTAATTGTTATAAGAGTTGTAAAATGTTTTATTGGCTATTAGCTAGGAGTAGGGTTTCATACATTTCTAAACCTTTAAATACTCGTATAAATGTTACATAATTGAATAATATATATTTTTATATTATATATAAATGTGGGAATATGAGAGATAATGAAATTTCTGATATTACTCTTAATGAAATTTAAAATATCATAAAAAATCCTTAGTGATGGCCAATTAAAAAATTATAGTTTATTAGTTGATTAGATATAATTTATAAAATTATTTTTTAAATAAATACAATATAATTTTATAAAATTATTTTTTCTAGAATAACAATACATTATAGATTAATAAGGCCATTTTGTTATTAAAAAATAATAGACCAAATTCAGGGAGAATAAAGCAGGGAAACAAAATAGATTAGCAACTAACAGTGAGCAGTAACCAGGAGGTGTTAATTATTTATTTATAAAAAGACAATACTATATAGGTTTACATTTAAGTATTCTCCTAACTAGAATCCCTAACTTACCAAAATCAAGGGAAAATAGAGGTTTCCGCAATACATAAAAGAATACAGACTTATGGCCAATTAAAAAATTATAGTTTATTAGTTGATTAGATATAATTTATAAAATTATTTTTTAAATAAATACATATAGATAATTAAGCATTTTGTTATAAAATAATAGACAAATAGGGAGAATAAAGAGAAAAAATAGATAGCAAAAAGTGAGAGTACAGAGTGTAATTATTATTGATAAAAAGACACATATATATAGTTACATAAGTTTCTCCTAATAGAATCCTATACAAATCAGGAAAATAGAGTTCGCAATAATAAAGAATACAGACTTTTAGCCTGTATAGGATATCCACTTATTTCATAACGCTCCTCCTTGGATGTCCATTCTTTAAAGAATATGCCTTGTTAAAACTTTACTAAGAAAAAACCATGTGGGAAAAAAATCTTAGTGAAGGAAAAAAGAGTACATTATTATTTTCTTAAATATGCGTTGAAATACTGTCTCATAAAAAATCTTTACCAGGAAAACTCAGTGGAAAAAAAAATCTCGGTTAAAGGAAAAAGAGTACAGTGTATATGTACACCCCCTAATAAGATAAAATCTTGAGATCTTTGAGTTTATACATTCCAATTTTTGTGCAGTAATACTTCAAAACTTATGGTAAAGCTTGTAATAGAAAACTCGTAGTAGAAATTATTTGATGAACAAATCAACAATATCATCGTTTAAGTGATTAACTCCAATATCACAATTATATATGTAATATTGTAGGAATTTCTCTCTATGCATTCCAATTTTTGTGCAGTAATCCTTCAAAACTTATGGTAGAAAGTTTGTAACAGAAAACTTGTAGTAAAAACTATTTGATGAACAAATCAACAACATCATCGTTTGAGTGATTGAAATTCAATATCACAGTTCTCCATATAATATTGTAGGAATTTCTCTCTGGAAAAGTAAACTGCACGTACTTTGAATAAACACATTCTTGTCTTTCTTCATTATTGCTAAAATTTCTTTATGGTTAAAATAAGCGATAGCAATACTTCGTTTCTTGAATGCCATAAAATAATTATACCTCCACATATGAATGAACGACTTGTTTATGATCTAACATAATGCGGATTAGACAAGTAACCTGCATTTTCATGGCCAGTCAAAACTGATTTTGACATGTTAGTTATAATATAACTCATATATATCATGTCATGGAGATGTCAAAATATATGTTTAACTCCATTTAATTTTTTCATATCCAGGAAGAACTATATCTTGCTGATAAAATTTATAAAAATCAAGTCAAATATGAGTAGCAAGATATATTAGCACCTTTATTGCATTAAAATATGATACTTTAGGACCAAGAGTTCTTCATAATTTTTTCAAAGTGAAAAATGGTCATCTCCTCATCAAGTAACCTCACTATTATTCATATAAAATCATTTGAATAACTTAGTCATATATGTGGATTCATAGGCAAAATTTCATTTATGAAATGCTCGATCTTCAGGTCTGAGATAAAATTTTATATTTTCAATGTCTTACATTTCAAACTCTTCCCTTAAGAAATTTATAATCTTTCTTTAGAAGTTCCAATAATATTCATAAACCAAATCATGACATATTTATATTCAAATATCTCTATAAAAATTCATGAACTTATTAAAATATCCTTTCAACAGATATTCACTAATCAAGAGATCACATTACTCGTGATGGTATATAAAGCAAATATCAAAATGATGCTTTCAATAATAAAATATTATAAAAAAGAATATAAGCATAAAATAATATAATATTTTCTTAGCCATAAACATCATTAAGGTAATTATACCATATGTGTTGAAATTTCTTTAATACATATGGAAATCTTGAATATATTTCTCGGGCTCTCGATTTGCTTACTTAAGCATTTTTCCAATATTTCATAGATATCATTATCCAATAATCTATATAGAGCTCTAAATAATTTGATTGAATAAATTTCTCAAGAATTTAACTTTAAGGTTCAAGCAATTAAATTCCTTCAAGGATTTTCATATAGATATCTACATCAAGTTAGCATCTAAGTAAGCAGCATTAAACACATTTATAATTTTCATAGATTGTCAGACTAATCAAATATCGAATTATAATTTTATCCGCCATGTGAGGGTATTTATCCTCATAATCAATGCCAGTTCTTTGTGAAAAAATATGTGTAATACGTTTACTTTATCTCTCACGACCCCATTTCAATTTCGCACAAATACATAATCTCCTCACGACCCCATTTTTCAATTTCGCACCAAAGTACCATATTTTGTATTCCTTATTGAACCTTGACATCGCTTGATGCCCCATATCTTCAATTTTTTTTTTAAAAAAATTTCACTTTCCAAGTAAAGTTTTAAATGCCACATGTGTCATTCTATTTTGCCAATCTAATTCCTATGTTCTAGAGAGAGTCTTTTTCTCATATTCAATTTTGTCTCTGCCAATTATTGCCCCACAGGATTTTATAAATGATTATATACTAAATATCATTTTTTGGAGGCATAAATAAAACAGCAACAACAGGGTTGCCCTTAAATTTAATTAATAGATAGGAATCATTAAAGGGCGACCGTTCGTAATTCCACCATTCATGTCTCCAACGTTAAATTGTTTGAAATAGCATAATTTGGAAATTTATTTCTTAATCAAATTATCTTGCGGCAAAGAATCCATGCCAAACTTCAGGGTTCTTGCATGGTTGACCAATAAATATGTTTGGTAAAATTTCCAGGTTTGCAAGTTAATAATAAGTTAAATATAATTATCTTCTGGATGCATCCCATAACTATTATCCAAATTAAAATTGATCAATAAGTTTCCCCTTTATTATAATCCAAAAATTTACAAATTAGTTTCAATTTAAAAACTTCTTGGTAACGCCTAATTAATTTTAATTTCATAATCAATGCCAGTTCTTTGTGAAAAAATATGTGTAATACGTTTACTTTATCTCTCACGACCCCATTTCAATTTCGCACAAATACATATTTGTATTCTATTGACTTGACATCTCTTGATGCCATATTCAATTTTTAAAATTTACTTTTCAAGTAAATTTAAATGCCACATGTGTCATTCTATTTTGGCCAATCAATTCTATGTCTAGAGAGATTTGTTCTCATAATAATTGTCTTGCAATTAATTGCAATGATTTATAAATGATTATACTAAATCATTTTTGAGCATAAATAAAAGCAACAACAGGTTGCCTTAAATTAATTAATAGATAGGAATCATTAAAGGGCGACGTGTAAATCCACCATCATTCTCAAGTTAAATTGTTTTAATAGCATAATTTGGAAATTGTATTCTTAATCAAATTATTTGCGCAAATAATCATGCAAACTTCAGGTTGCATGTTGACAATAATATTTGTAAATTTCAGGTTGCAAGTTAATAATAATTATATAATTATCTTTTGGATGCATCCATAATATATCCAAATAAATTGATCAATAATTTCCCTTTATATAATCCAAAAAATACAAATAGTTCAATTTAAACTCTTGGTAACGCTTAATAATTAATTTACTTTTTTGAACAAACTAAACATGAAAAATTCATTAAATTTGAAGAAACTTCTTGTTCTTCAATAAATACCCACAAAAGGATTCAATTTTCCTTTTTTACATCATTATTGATCAAGATGGTACAACTAATCATGTCAAATAATAAAGTACTTGGATTTGTAAACTTTTAGTCTACAACAATTCATTCCTTTAAGTTGTAATACTTGCTCTTCCGAAGCCTTTAAATATTCTTCTACTACCAAAGTCAAATTTGCCTTTTAATATTTTGGTGTACAATAACCAATATCCATGTATATCACATTCATTTGTACCACTTCTGATGGTAAGATTTATTGTTAATAACTCATGTGATTACCATAATTACCAAGATCGTTATTTCAAATATGATCTTATTAATATTATGACAAGTATATCACTTTCATTATATATGCCAATGCCCAATATTCTATATTACTGTATTTACTTCAGGAATGTATCAGATCTAATTGAGTAGACATCGCTACAACCATATACATGTTATTTCATTCACTTTAGGGAATGGAACAAAATCTAGTTGGACGACTTTATAATTTTTATTAAGATTTCTTTATTTTGCTCAATGATAAAAAAGATATGAAATAATTCAAAAGTTTATCTTAAATTTTTCTCTCGATATTGCTAATTCAGGAGCATATTCGAGGTGTAAATATCATTTGGTAATTGTGGATCAAGGGATAATATAACTCTAAATATAATAACAATAATATCTTAATTGTATTTAAAATAAATCAATTCTCAAAATTTGTACCACATGAATAATATATACTAATATATAACAATAATAAAATAATCCATATGGATAACATATATCAATATATAGCAACAATTACAATAATATAACAATAACCTTAATAATGCAGAATTATAATCACTTACATTTTTACAAGCTTTGCATCAATAAATGCATCCATTTATGATGAACCTTTAGTAATTGTACCTTTCTTTTTAAATCATTCCAAAAAATAAACGAATATTTAATTATCAAATATTCAAAAAAAGAGAATTATTCCCTTTGGAACTATTTTAACTAGATTCTCAATTGTGTCTCCAAAATCCATTGCATTCAAATGTATTCTATCACCTTATATTCATGATAAATAATACTTACCCATAATTCAAAATGTCATAATAAGATGTATACAAGAGCCAATAAAACTTATACTCCAAATATAACAAAAATAATATTATTTTAATAATTGATAAATAAATTGTCAAGTTTTATTTTCACATAAATATATGTATAAAATAAAATAATATTAAATGTTGGTATATATCAATATAGAAACGAATAAGACTATCAATATAACTTTATATCGAATAATATTTATTAATTGTGAAAAGCTTTGATGCTCTTACCAAGAATTTACAGTACTTCTCTGATTATATATAGGATTGTAGCTTTTGTGGGTACATAATTAATTTTATATTTATAAAGTAATTGCCATTGTGTTTGATATATATGTTATCGTTCTGCTGTCATATATTTTCAATTTCAATTAATTTTATTATTAATTCTATATTTTGAAATTCGATTGTCAATTTTTACTGAACTAAAATTAATAATTAGTTGAACTTCAAAATTTATTAAACAAAGAACAGCTACAAAATTTGATATGCATATTCTACAGGTAAGTTTTTAGTTTTAATTTTTTTTTTCTTCTTTGTACAGATTTAATAAATTAATTAATAGATATTTGAGAAATTTTATTATTTTTCACATATTTCTACAGGAAACTTGCATATTTAGTAGACTAAGAACAAAAATTCAAATTTCATCTCCTATGAAAGGATAAAGAGAAGTAACTACTGAAAAACACTTATACTTATTGCACTGTAGGCATTATGTTGTTTTTAGATTATAGCAATTTATTATGTGGTAAATTTTGAGATTTAGATGTTTTTATAATATTATCAAGTCAATTTTTTTTAAAAAAAAATAAAAATTAGATATTATTTGACATATTGATGTTTGTTTTTTTATAATTTTACGTCTAAAATTCTAATTTAAATTCCTAATTTATTTCAAATTTAAATTCACAGTCTATCTAAGTAAAATAAATAAGAGATAAAGATTCCACAAAAATATTAAATAATAATATTATTATCAAAACTTTATTTAAAATATTATTATTATTAAGACTTTATTAAAATATTAAATATTATTATTATCAAACTTTTATTTAAAATATTTTTATTATTTTTATTCATGAATAAATTTTTTTAAAATAATAATATATATTTAAAAATTACATAAACACCCGCGCGCGAAGCGCGAAATAATGTCTAGTAAAGAATATAGACTTCTACCTGAATAAGACATTCACTTATTTCATAATATATATTTTTTTAAAATATTTTATTTAGAAGGGAGATAAAAAAAAGAAAAAATATACTATTTTTATTGATATTCATTTTTCTTTATATTTATAAGATTTGATCGAATAATATAATATATATATATAATTTCCTTTTGCATACATATTTTTTATACTAAATATTATATATACTTTAATTTTTAAATACCTTTTGCATATTAGCTTCCGCTAAACTTGAAGAATAAGAAAAAATAATCTGAGTATATCATTTTCTCCTTTGGACCCAAACCTACAATGGCTATAAGTATATAACCTGAATTTTTCTTTGAGCATTGGGAGAGGGGATTCAACCCTAGGTTTAGGGCTAAATTGTATATGAACTTACCACTGGACTATGCCTTGATATGTGTATATAACCTTAATTCCAACATTTGATATTTTGGTAATTCAATATTTGAATGGCCTAACACCAATTATATATATATGTAAAAAAAAACAGATGGTATAAAAAATAAGAGAAATCTTGCCATCATAAGCTGAGTGTGAAATCTTTAAAAATAAATATAGATAAGCCTTACAAATTTGTAAGTTTAATTTTTTTTTTTCAAAATTATTTTATTTAAATAAATATATGATAATAAGGAATTTGAAATTTTTTAATTTTTTAACTTTTCAAATTTATTTTTTAATATATATTAAATATGGTAATAAGAAAAATTAGAATAATAAGGCATTTGAAATTTTCTATAATAGTCTTAGTTTAATTTGTATCTCCTTTACAATAAATAGACAACCTCTTGACTATTAATCTTTTTTATTTTATTAATATTTTTTCTCTTATATTCTAAATTTGTTTGACTTGAAGGAAATATTAATTGGAAAATTAGGAAAAAACTAGAGCTGTATGTTTTTGTCTTAGATTACTTTTTGGGATTTTAAAGATCTGTGTATACGTGTATATATTCATTTTTCTTAATGCACTAAATAAGTAGTACCGTCAAAGTGATTACCAACATCATTGTAGATATAGATACTAATTTGGGGTTAAAGGGAAAGGTAGAGAGTTAGAGATTAAGTGATGACTTTATTTTTGTTTTGGGCATCTATTAGGATTTTAAAAATCTATATTTATAAATTAGCGGCTAAATGATTAGATCTAGAGACCGAGTTAAATTTTTTTTTGAGATCATTTCACTATATAAAAATAGAATAAATATATAAAAAGAGTATTACAAGTAGCTTTTAAGGCACAATTTAATATAAATTAACCATTATATTTATTTTAATCTAAAAAAGAACTTACACTTTTATATTTAATATTATATAAATAAAAAATTAAACGAGTAGTCAACGTGAAACCACATAGAACTAGTAAATCATAAATGTAACATTTTACATTTTAATTTTTTTTAAAATAAAAGTAATGTTTTGATTTTAATTAAAATTTGAATATTACCTTAAATAGAGCCTTAAAAAGAGAAGGGTCCTTTAGTAACTGATGCTCTAAGCCATCAAAGAACTGCAAAATGGGCTTTACTAGTCAAAATTTTTTAGTGAGTTACAATTTTTGCATTGAGGCAAACTTTCGCAATTTACAATTTAAAAATATATCATTTCAAATCAGATCAAAGCCTATTAAGGGTTACCCGATCCAGAAGGAGCAACAATTATAGATTAATTACAAATTAAATAGTGAGGACATAGAGATTTTAATATGAGATTTTTTTTTTTTTTTTTTTTTTTTTTCTAGAGACGAGGTTTAAATTTTTTTTGAGCCATTCATCCTTCACTATATAATAAAAGTAGAAAATAAACCTACTATAAATAAAGAGTATTACAAGTAGCTCTCTATCACAAGGTTAATATCAAACATTACACATACCATCTCTATATTTTCATTTTTAAGTCCTCAACAATCCAAGAACTTACAACATCTATCCGTTATATTTATATATCATCTATATAAATAAACAATTAATACGAGTAGTTTCAACGTTGAAACCACAATTAGAACTAGATAGCAACTCAAAGTCAAATTGGTAAACATATGTTGAGCATTCCTTAATTTTTTAAAATTTAACGAAGTAATTGTTTTGATTTAATTAAACACACTGTTGAATTCTCATACCTTAATATAATATATGGTGCATCTAAACGAGCGACTTAACATTTTATAATATGTGTAGAAAACGAAACTTCAACTTATAATTGAGTAACTGAAAGAGTGCAGTAGTGGATAGCCATCACAATATGGAACTAGCTGAACCAAGAGAGTGGGCAGGTTAACGTAGTGCGCCTCATTGACCGAGAGTTACCAAAGTATATATACATATAGAGCGCAAAACTTGTACCCGCCAATTTACCCATACTTTAAAGATTATATATCACTCACTTTTTCCACAAATCCAAGATCCCAAAGGGCCCTAATTAAGGCGTTACCCCGGATCCAGACAAGGACTAAACAATATAGATTAAATTACAAATTTAGATAGTTGAGGACATAGAGGATTTAATCATGTAGATCTCTCTTCTTTTTTTTTATTCTCTCTGTTATCAGACATAGGTTCCCTCTAGCCTTGTGCGAACACTCACGCGTGTGATTCTCTCTGGGCACCTCTTCGCATTGGATAACAACGCAACACTTATATACATATATCATTCCCTAATAGTGAGCTTGTACTCCTGCCTTTTAATAGGTTTAATATACCATTGTTTTTACCCCTGGCCTTACCCCATCTTTCAAAATTAGATCCTTAACTGGCTTTTCCGTCGGGTGGAGACTTATATATCTTGTTCCTAGGAATGTTTACACTCGTACCACTCCCGTTCGCAACTTCAGACATTCCTACTCTTCATCTATAAATATAAGTCTTACAATAACCACCTAAGATACTATATGCACGTCTAATTATCTCTCTTCCATATCACTCTACTTGTACTCTCTCCTATATAACTTTATTTAATCTTTCTTTTGTGTGTGGAAAAACACTAAACCAAATATTTAATCCAGAATACAGGTCAAGAAAGCATTAAACCTTTTCATATAAATTAAATATATAATAATTTAAAGTCACCATGATAAATCCAAAATAATCTTATGATATCCCGTTGGAATTTTCCATAAAAAATAACCTTGGGCCAACATATAATTCGTTGAATTTTAAAATGTTTTATTTTAAATTATATCTTCCGCAAAAGAAATTTGGGAAAATTAAAAAACATGGAAAAACTTTTTTTTTTTTTTTTTTTTTTTTCAAATGGTCCCTAGCCTTGTGGCGACGGTGATCTTCTGGGACCAAGTTCTTGATAACGCAACATTTAATTCATTCTCCTAATAGTGAGTTGACTTGCCTTTAATGGAATTTGTAATACATTGTACTGTCCTTACCCTTTCAAATTATTTTAACTGTTGTTTGAGACTTTTTTGTCCTAGAATGTTAAACTCTACAACCTCGATTAGACATCATATGCTTCATTAAATTAAGTTAAACATAATATATATGGATATTATTCTTTCCATAAATTTTATTTCTAAATTTGATTTTTTTTTTTGGAAAACTAAACAAGATATTTTAATCCAGAATACAGAAGAAAGCATTACTTTCATATAAATTAATTTTAAAAATTAAGTCACATATAAATCAAAATAATTTTATATCGTTGAATTTCATAAAAAATAACTTGCAAATATTATCGTGATTTTAAATGTTTATTAAATTATATCGCAAAAGAAATTGAAAATAAAAACATGGAAAACCAGAACAAATATATGTTTGAGACAAACTGTAATACTATGAATGTTTAAACTTATAAAATTTTAGTTATAATGAAGTTTGAAAAATTTTGTGGGAACTATCAAAAATGAATTTTGAATCTACTAATTTTGGCCCCCAATGCATGTCTCTATGCCAAGGTTGGGATGTGATAGACACCAATCTTAGCGACATTTTAGGATCATATAACAGCTCAAGTAATAGAAAAAGGAGAAAGTGCTCGGATATTTCTCTCTCATTATTTGCGTAACCTACATAGCACTCATGTCTTGTATATAAGGAACAACCCTTCTTTTTATAGAGGTTAATATCAATTCAAGTTATCAAATATAAATAAAACATTATTATCTTCGAGAGATCATCACGTTTCTGAAATTATCAAATTGATGCGGTGAGTGTAGACAGACAAAATTATAGCACCTTTAGAGCATTCACTCACCTAGCTCACCCTGTTTAGCATTCTAGCACCCCTCGTGAGACAATGGAAAAGGCAACAGCTATAGGTGCTAGAGAGGTCGATAGAACAGGAAACTCGGCTGACAAATTAATGCCCACGCCTCCAAATGTGTCGACATTGTACCCGCAAGTAGCCACTGTGCTCACTCAGGCTTACAATGACTTTGCAGTTGTGTTGCAAAGAATAATGGCCAAGCTAGTGTCGCACATTCCCCCTGAGGGCGAGTCAACATCTTGACTGATGAAGGCAACACAGCTAATAAGACCGTAGGAGAAGAGATGGGAGATGAAGACTCATCTTGGCAGACAGACACCTAGAACAAAACACAAACTCATGTGTAGTCCACTCCCCTGCTCGGGAATACATGCTATAATGATAAAGAGGAATTCTGAGCTAAAAATCTGCAAATCTTGAAAGACTTCCGACAGGCAAGAGACAACACCGACTTTAAATTGAGGAATGATTCACCTTTAACCCACAAAATCATGTCAGTACACTTCCCGTATAAGTTTAAGATGCCTACTTTTGAGACGTATGATGGGACCACTGACCCCGAAGTCATTTGGCAAATTTTCGCATCATGATATGCACATCCAAACAAAAGCGGATGCATTACTGTGTCGAGCATTCCCCATAACATTGAGGGGACCAGCACAAGAATAGTTCAAAATGCTCAAGACTGGATCCATAGGCAGTTTTGCTCAGCTTGCAGCATTATTCAATGCTCGATTCATCACATACATATTGAGTAAGAAGATATCGTCAGACCTAATCGATTTAAAGAGGGCAAATGACGAGTATCTCCGAGATTAAATCGCAAAATTTCAAAAGTTTCGCCATGTAAATAGAAGACCTTAACACTGAAGAGGCCATCAGTGCAATGGCAAAAAACTGTAAGTATAACAAGCTTTTTGATTCCCTGAACATTGACAGGCCTTATCTCTTTTATATAATTGATGTCCCGAGCCAATAGCTTTGCTCGGTTAGATGAGGCTTAGAAAGCCTAGTAGAGGCAGAACAAAGATGGCGAGTCTAAGATAAGATCATACAAACACAAGGGATTCTCTCCCATGCGAGTAAGAAGACCGACAGAAGCCGATCGAGCTACTCAACACGATCGCCTTACTCGCGTGCTAGCTCCCCAACAGCAAGAGAAATCTATTTCACTCCCTATCCAAAGCCCGAACAGACATCATACGATTACTGAAGGACAATCAAGAGGAGATCCGCTTTAACTACCCCTGGAAGCTGAGAGAAGAATCAACAAGATAGAAAGATAAAAATAAATATTGAGAATTCCATAAAAATGTTGGCCATGACATCGAGCACTGCTGATAGTTAAAAAAGGACATAGAACACCTAATCCAACAAGGAATCCTAAAGAAGTTCATCAGGAGAGAAGGAGGCAAAGAGCATTTGTTGAGCCGATGACCGATTCATCTAAAAGAGTAGGAACGTAGCCGGTAAGATCTGAACCCATTAGTACAATTAACATGAATTTTGGCGATGTTGCAAGAGGAGATAACACCTCAGCAAGAATGAGGCATGCTTGAGAAATTTACTCAATCTGAGTCGAAATACCAATAGAACCTTTATGCAAGCCCATTACTATCTCCGAAGAAGATGTAAAGCATGTTCACTTCCCATCCGATGCTTTAGTGGTAGAGGGTGTAATGGAAAACTATAAAGTCAGAAGAATCCTTGAAGATGACAGTAGCTCGGTGAACTTGATGACCCCAGAAGTCTTCAAGCGCCTTAAAGCTCGACATCACCAAGCTGAAGCCAGTGGGAACACCCTTGGAGGGGCTGGCAGGAAAGCAAGTGTCAGTAGAAGGGAGCATGGAGATAGCTATAGAGCTTGGAGATGGCGAGCATACCTGAGCTGAAAAGGCCGAGTTTATTATGGTAGATATTCCATTCCTATACAATGCCATCATCAGCCTGCACGTCAATCAGGTATTTTATGATGAATTTTACTCTAACTCTAGTGATATTATGGTAATCAGGGGCAATCAGAAAATTGCTAGGGAGTCATATGTTATGGCGCTCAAAGGAGTACAACTCACCCTCCCCCTCCAAATGGCCTTAGATTCCGAGCCCGAAGAGCCGGCCACGAGTCTAGGCGAGCCCCAAATGGCAAAGCCATTTGATATCCCAAGAGACTGAATGGAGCTAAACCCTGAACCTGAAGGCGAGCTATCAAATGTCATAATTAAGGAGAGCAAGAACTTGAAGGTGGGAGCCGATCTCCCAAACGAGGTGATCGCCTCTATAGAAGAGGTACTGAGAACAAACAAGCATATCTTTTCCTTTACAGCATTGGACATAGTAAATCATAAACTCAACATTGATTCAAGAAATAAACCTATCAAACAAAAAAGGAGGAATCACAATGATCAAATAGAAAGTAATCACAATAGAAATTGACAAACTCATTAATGCAAGTTTCATCAAAGAAGTCCATTACCTCGAATGGTTGGTAAATGTAGTCTTTATCCCGAATCTGAATGACAAGTAGCGCCTCTGCGTTGACTTCACAGACCTAAATAAAGTATGCCTAAAAGATCCTTATCCTCTCCCGAACATAGACCAACTGGTAGATTCGATGGTGGGGTATGAAAGTTACAGTTGGATGCTACAACAAGCTATCACTAGATAAAAATAAACCAGTCGAATAAGGAAAAAACTGCCTTCATTATTGACTGAGGAGTATACTGTTATGAAGTAATGCCTTTCGGCCTTAAAAACGTAGGAGCCAAATACCAGCGATTAGTCAACACAATGTTCAAAGACCAAATCGGCAAAACCATGGAAGTATGTGGATGATATGCTAGTAAAAAGCAAGAGAGCAGAGGAACATGCTAAAGACCTAGAAAAGGCATTCCAGGTATTGTTGAAGTATAATATGAAACTTAACCCAGACAAATGTGTTTTCGATGTAATTGTAGGAAAATTCCCAGGGTTCATGATATCCCAGAAAAGAATCGAGGCTAATCCAGAAAAAATAGTGGCGATCAGAGCCATGACACCTCCAAGAAATATAAATGAAGTGCAACAGCTAAATGGGAGAATAACAACTTTGGGTAGATTCATATCATGCTTGACCAAGAGGTGCATGTCATTCTACCAAAATCTGAAAAATATGAAACAATTCCAGTAGTCCGAAGAATGTCAGAAAGCCTTGGAAGAGTTAAAGGGATTCCTATCAATCACAGACACCACTGTAGGAGGGTGAATCGTTATATTTGTACCTATCAATCACAGACACCACTGTAGCCTTAGTACTAGTCAGAAAAGAGGAAGGAGAGTAATTTCCCATATACTATGTTAGTGTTAGCAAAGTGCTAAGAGGTGCAGAACTCAAATATCCTAGAATTGAGAAGCTAGCATTCGCTGTACTCACCACATTTACAGGCTAAGGCACTACTTTCAAGCAGACATCAGAGTGGTTATAACAAACTTCCCCTTGAAAAAAGTGCTTCATCACACAGAAACTTCAGGTAGGATGGTCGAATGGTCCATCAGTTTGGGGGAGTATGATGTACAATATGCATCCCGTCCGGCTTTGAAAGCATAAGCCTTAGTCGACTTCGTGGCAGAAATGACCATGCTAGAGATATCGAACACATCAAGTACCTATTCACCCCAATGGAAGATGGACATAGATGGAGCCTGTGGATCAACGGGTGCAGGGGCGGGGATCATTTTAAAAGGACCAAACAGACTACGCCTCAATTATGCCATACAACTGGCCTTCCCATGCACCAATAACATGGCTGAATACGAAGCACTAATTATTGGACTAAAGATAGTTATGGAAGTCCGAGCAGAAGATATCATAATTTTCTCTGATTCACAGCTAATAGTGAATTAAGTATCTGGAAAGTTTGCGACAAAGGAAACCTCTATGAGTAAATACTAAAATTTGGCGAAGCACTTGCTAAGCCAGTTGGAGAAATAAGGAGGTAACTGGGAAATCAGGCAGATCCTTCGGTCAGAAAATCATGCAGCTATCGTAGCTGCCAAAGCCATTGCCAAGAACGAAGAAGTGCTAGCAGGTGTCCTGATTGAGAAACAAACATGCCTGAGCATTGACGACGAAGAAACGTTCCCCCTGTTGGCCGAATCTAATTGGATGACGCCCATAGTCAAAGTTTAAAAAACAAGACGAGCTACTAAAGAGAAATGAAGCATTAAAGGTCAATAGGTAAGCAGCAAACTACTCTTTAGAACGAGGAATACAATATAGAAGGTCCAAATCACACCCCTGGGTGAGATATTTGAACAAAGAAGAAGCCAATTATGTCACCCGTGAAGTTCATGAAGGGTTTTGTGGCCATACGAAGGACCAGATGCCACTCTAACGAAAAATACTTTTGCTCAGTTATTACTGGCCCAACATGAAGAAAGATGTGCAAAACCATATACAAAAGTGCATACCATGCCAAAAGCATAACAGAGTACCGAGGAAACCACCTGCAGACATGCAACCCATTGGGAGCTCCTAACCTTTTGCCCAATGGGGAATAGACATCTTGAGACCTTTCCCAATCACTATAGAGTAAAGAAAATTCATACGAGTGGTTGTGGATCATTTCCTGAAGTGGGTAGAAGTAGAAGCTCTAGCAATAATAACCCCTACTCGTATCATAAAATTCTTCAGGAATGAAATTATATTCCGGTATGGAATTCGAGCAGACTGGCAACATAAAATGGCAAAAAATTTGACTGCTCGGCCTTTTAAAATTCTACTCCAATTGGAATATTAATTTACACTTCACCTTAGTAGCACATCCACAAACCAATGGTTTGACTAAAGTCACGAACAGAACCATTTTGTAGGGTATCAAAAAAAGGCTAAAGGAAACGGGAACCAATTGGGTCGAGGAGTTGAACATTGTATTATGGTCTTACAAGAACACTCCTAGAAATTCCACAGGCGAGACACCATTCTCTTTAGTATATGGAGTAGAAGCTATCATACCAATCGAAATTGGAATGCCGAGCAGAAGAGTACAAGCTTACAACGAAGATCACAACTCTGAGTCTTTGAGAATCCATTTATAATTAGCTGAAGGAAAAAGAAACGAAGCCTTAGTTAGAACAATTGCTCGGCAACATCAAATGGCAAAATACCACAACCAACGAGTCATGAAAAGAACATTTGATGTAGGATACCGAGTATGGAGGAAGAAGGAAATAAAAACATGATCAACAGGAGTGGTTAAGCTAATCCCAAATTGGGAAGGCCCTTCCAAAATCACACAGAAGTGGGGACTGAGCACATTCAAAATTAAGCCCCTCAATGAGTCAAATGTCCCCTGGATTTGGAACTCAGATAATTTAAAGCATTGTTTCTTGTGAATACATGTAGAGGCATTAGATAAAAGCCAAGTTTTTTTTTTTCACTTAGCCTTGCAAAGCCTATAAGAACAAGGTGTACATGGGAGAGCCAAGGGGCTTAGGAGCAGAACAAAAAGGGCACTGCAAAACTAAGTTTTTTCCTCAGCTTTTACGAATAAAAATGAGATGAAAGGAATAACTAAATGTCCTTAGAGTCTAAGCACTCCTCGCAGAACTCGCGAAATAAAAAGGGCTGAGCTCCTGTCATCAAAACATTAAAGCTCTAAAAGAGCATGTGAAGACAAAAAATGCATAAGTGAATAAAAAGGGTCGAGCCCCTGTGATCAAAACATTAAAGCTCTAAGAGAGCATGTGAAGGCAAAAAATGCCTAAGTAAATAAAAAGGGTCGAGCTAGGCAAAAAGACCAAACAGTTATCGTTACCATATTCAAACTCCATGAAAAACTTTTATGAAAGAAGAAAAGAAGAAAAAGGAATGTATAAGTCAAATACATAGTCCTAACTCCCATCATAAGCATAATAAAACATGCAGGAACATGGAAAAGCAAATTGCAAGAATACTCAACACACACAAAGAAAATTCCAGAAACGCAAACTAAGTAGAGCTAGAGAGCCAATGCCCATTTTAAAACTCAAGGGAAGACCACATCAAGAGAAATAGAAAACACTATATATATATATATATATATATAGTTATACTTTACAAAAGAAAATAAGAAATATAAAGTAAAGCTATTCTATGGCGAGGTGATCCCCTGCTACACTAGCTGAAAGTCTCAACTCTTCCAGCACAACCCCGGGATTGGTAAGAATAGTTGACTTGGGTGCATCTACCACTCGTGGACCCCCTTCAAATACAGAAGACACAGCCCTAGCAGGATCCCTCCACACCCTCACTTAAGATGCTAGCCTCCGCAGTCACTTCTTCCTCATCATCTAAGTCCTGATACGCATCAATCTAGCTGACAAAACTCCAATCCTTACCAGAAAACCTAGATTGAAGCTCAGCCACAATCAAGTTTGACCGATGCAGTAACATATCATTAACCGAGTGTGTGGCCACGATGGCATTTCCTCTGCTCGAGCAAGGTCAGCTCAGAGTTGTTGGATGGCGACAACACATTCTTCTTCCTGCTTTATCAACTGCTCCACTCAAGCACTCAGCTTGAGAGAGGAGTCGATTTTTGCTTATCCATTCGCCTACTGATAATCTACTAAGTTATTACGTACATATTTTATGCATATGTTAGCTAATAAAGTATTTAACAACATATATATGGATTATCATTGGTTTTTACTCAAAATTTAATGATTTGTGTTAGCACACTCTATAATTAGGGCATTCAGTTTTTTGTAGGAGTGAGCATTCTGCGAATTCGGTCAATTTGGTAACATTTTTAATCAAAATAAATTAATCCAAAATTTTTTTACTCAACCGAATTTAACTGAACTAATTTTTAAATCGAACTTAACCTAATTGTTTTGACCAAATTAATTTTGAATATTAACCGACCTGAAGTTAAAGAAAATAAAAACTTAATGAGCCGACCAAATTTGATCGAAATAAAACTTAATCGAAGTTGTTAATCACTAATTAATCAAAATAACAATTGAAATATTTTTTTAATTTTTGATTTTATTATCTACTTAATCGAAACGATGTAGTTTTAAGAATCGATTAATTTAATTAATTTGGTTAAATTAACTTTTAACCGAACATTTAACCAATCCTTGAAAATTTAATTTTCTATAACATAACTTTTAATCGAATATTTATTCATTAAACCAAATTTACTGAATTAACCGAATTAATCAAATTGATCGAATTTATGGAATCGAATGCTCACCTCTAGTTCTTTGTTTGAATTTTAGAAGTGATTCTTTTTTTTTTCCTCATTTTATTTTTAGAAATGATTTAACACTCTCGATGGTCTCATCTAGGGGTGAGCACGGTTTGATTTGGTGCAGTTTAAAAGGATTTAACCAAACCATAAATTATGGTTTATAGATTTTTCAATCCAAACCAAATCATAGAATCAATGAAATCAAACTAAACCAAACTGCAAGCGGTTTGTGCGGTCAGGTTTGCGGTTTGATACTATTAAAATAATTTAATAATTATTTTAATTATAATTAAACAATATAATAGCATGCCAAAACTTAGCCTAGTGGTATACTCAAAAAACTAAGCTGTCACCTTCACAAGGTGTATTTCTAGGGTGAATTTATTTTGTTAGGGTATATGGGTACATCAAACTGGCATGTACAGTAACTCATGTATGGTAATAAACTACATAGTGGAATTTGTTATTAATGCTGTTTAATTTGGTTTTAAATGGTTTAATTAAATAAAAATCGAACCAAACTATTTTGAAAGCAATTTATTAAATTATAAATCAAATCAAACCGTTTAAAATGTTAAATCATTTAGAACTGACGGTTTGATCCGGATTGATTTGGTTTTGGCGGTTTACACCGTTTAATGCTCAGCCCTGTTCTCATCTTTATTCTCGGAGAAAGACTTTGATAAAATGGAAAAAAAAGTTTTTAGGACATGACTAAATTTAAAGAAGGAAACTTTGATAGAGGCTTTATCCTTTTATTATTTTATTCAAATGTGTATTAAGCATAATAGATAGGCATAGAAAGGAAGCCCAACAATATTAATATTATTGGCTTATAATAAAACTTTAAAGGGTATCCTCAAAAAAAAAAAAAAAAAAAAAAACATTTTAAGGGAACTTGTTGCTGTCAATAAGTAAAGTTAAGTGCCAAAGGAAACATAGATGATGGATGCATCATATCCTTTCTTTTATATGTTGTTGGCTTTAAATCTTCATAATGCCAACCTTTATTTACATTAGACAAGTACTGTGATATATATTAGCTATTTGGGTATTAAATTTTAGAAACCATTTTGGGGAAGCAAAGAATAAAATTTCATTAATGTCTCAATCATATTTATTTTTTCAATTTTTATATTCAATAAATAACCATTAATTTAATTTAATAATGTTTATTTAACCATTAATATTCTCTATTAGGTGTCAATATACCTTTCCATCCCTTTCAATCATTAAGTTATTAAAAGTTATATTCGAGAGGAAGTTTATATTACTTATGTGGATACACTTGATATGCTGATTTTATTATTATTATTATTATTATTATTATTATTATTATATTATTATTATTATTATTATTATTTGAAAACTAGTCATGTACCTATGCGATGTGCGGATTGTATAATTTTTATTTGCAATTAAATTTAATGTATTTTTCAAGAAAATTATTGTTATTTATATTTATGTTGCTAATTTAAATAATTTGCTTATTTGTTTTTAATTAAAAAAATAAAAAGTAAGATTATAAGCCTTTTTTTTAATTCTCAAATAATAAATTGAAATATTATTTAGCATAATTAATTATTATAAATAGATTATTATAATTCAACTGATATAGTTAATATTTTTTTCCTTTAAAATTCTCATATATTCAAATTAGATAAATATAAGAATAATTAATTTTAATGAATGAATTGAAATTAATAATTTTTAATTCTATTTGTAATATAACTATATTATTAATTAATTTTTATTAACTAGAAACTCTATTATAACTCCATTAAGTTTTTATAACTCCATTAGTTTTTTTATAGAAAAAACTATTTAATAAAAAATGTAATATTTATTAAACTAAAAAAATATTAATTATAATGAAACCTTCCATTAGTTTTAGTTTGTAATTCCATTATTTAATAAAAAAAATTTTAATTTTTATTAAATAAAAAAAATAGTAATTATAAAAAAATAAAATGTCACATCATCAGTTTTATATTTAATATGTTGCCACATAAACATTTAGGTTTTAGAAATTATATATTTATAATTGTTAATTAAGAGATTAAATCATTCAAATTCCCAGGTGTTTGTCATTTTTCCCTTTGTTTTTGGTTTCGGATTTTACTAGGAGTGGCTAGGTGAAGATTTGCTTCCTTTTATCTCTTTAGCACTATGTGAAAGACAAAATCAAATCATTCAGTTTACATCATTAGGTTAACAACACAAATTCACTTAATGGAGCTCTCAGGCAACAAAAATTATTCTAATTATAGTTTATATAAACATTGCAATTAGGGATGGAAGTAAGACAGATATTTTAGGGTATCCGTTTCGCTCCAATCCGTGTAATGAGGATACCAATAATGAAATTATCCATAACGAATATGGATAGGGTACGGGTATACGACTCTAGATATCCGTTATATGTTATTCGCTATAATATGTAATTTTGGCCATGAGAATCCGTGGGTAGTATCCTTCCCATTTATAAGTAGAAGTGCAACTTAAATAAGTTCAGATTTAAATAGTTTAAAATTTGTGAATCTTTACTCGTTTAAGGAGTACTTTAAATAAATTTAGAACGGATACGGATGCAAAATTTTAAAAGGGTTCGGATAGATATATAAATATTTAAATAGATATTTAAATAAATTTAGGACATATATAGATATTAAAATTTTAAATAGATACAAATACGGGTAATTCAAAATTCACGAATAACTGCTTGCTTTCATCTCTAATTGCAATCCGAGAAGGAAGTTTCCATCTTCGTTGTTTCCTTTTGCTGTCGTTTTACTTTGAGTTTCAATATTTTCCATCAAAAGGAGATGTGATTTTAAATTTCATCATAATTCATAACAAATCGAAGGCAACAAATGGTCTTGTCATTCAAACTTTCCATGTCAGCCGCATGTGACCTTTAGAGCTTTGCTCTGTCAATTACCCACGTAGGATATTGATAGGACAAAAGTGGACCTCATTTCATTTTCACCAATTTTTTGGCTATTCAAATCAGCGTTGATTACTTGATTGTAAGTTTAAGAAATTTGAATACTCCATTCCAAATGTATTCAATTCATGCCCTAGTTAACAAAAATTAAAATTTCAATACTAAAAATAGGAATAATTATCCTGAAACAAATGAATTCCACAAAATTTTATGAAATTCATTTAGAAATTTAAATGTTTGTGTTTGGAATAAAAAAAATATAGATTTCAATTCTAGGAATTTAATTCTTACGAAATTGAATATAACTATACCAAATTCCACAAAACTAAGCAATAAACTTTTTATGACAAATCTATCCTTCTTCTTTTGCAAAGTAAATTTTTCAATTTTTTTACTTATTTAACTCATTTATTTATCAAACTTGACCAAAACCATTTAAAATTTTATTTTTTTAAAAAAATATTTTCTTGTTATTCTATTTTTTATTTTAATATTTTTCATCTTTTATTTTAATATTTCTTAGCATTTTTTTACCATTGAAGAGAGCGATTCAAGTTAACTATACATTTACTACCAAATTAAATGCAATAATTTTATTAATATTATTTTTATTTTATATATTTATTTTAATAAAAATATAAAAATATTATATAGCATAACATAAATATAATTAGTATTTATTATTTATTTTTGTGAAGTTAATAGTTCGAGGATATTTTAGAAAACAAAAGCAAATGCTTAATAGTTTGCCGAGGATATTTTAGAAAAAAAAAGCAAATGAACTTTCATTATAAATTTATTCCAGACATGATTATGTGGAATTCAATTAAATTACATATTTTAAATTAATATACCAAACAACGAAAATTCATTCTCAAAGATTCTAATTCAATTAAATTACATATTTTAAATTAATATACCAAACAACGAAAATTCATTCTCAAATGAATTCTACTAGAATACATTTACAAATGAATTCCATATTTTGAATTCATTTATACCAAATGGGGTGTTAGTGTCTAAAATTTTTCAATTTTTTCTTTTTATTTTGGTGTGTATGAACATTTTAAAATTTGCAATTGAGTGTCACGAGCTCAAGTGGCTAATCGGAAACATAATTGTGTAATTATAGGATCTACTTACTTTTTTTTTAACTCTAATGTGGATAAAAAGAGATAAATAGGTCGAATCTAACATGGATGTTAATAGAATTGATATTTTAACATCCAATTATTATTGTCCAACCAGCTCCTTCTCTGTCCCTCCCATCGATCAAATCCCCAAGCCATGCTCAAAAAATTAAAATTAATATCTGTGATGATATTAAGTTAAATCCATAGAAGAAGATTGTAGCCCAAAATTGTAAATTTAGAATCAATACAAATTATGAAAACAAAAAAAGAAAAGGAAAGAAAAAACCTTTCACATCTAGAATTCCAGTAACTCAAATTTATCTAATACACAAAACATGCAAATTGAATTCCAATAAAGCAAAACTCATTATTAAGTAAAAATTATGAAAACAAATAATAGTTGCTTCTCTGTCTATCCTATCGATCAAATCCCTAAGTCAATTTCAAAAATAAAAATTAATGTTTGTGATGATATGAGTTAAATAACAATGATTGGAAAATCAATGGAGTGCAGGAACAATTAAGAAGATTACATCCAAAAAATTATAATTGTAGAATCAATATAAGTTATGAAAACAAAAAAAAAAAAAGAAAAAAACTATACCCCTCCTCGTCTAAATAGAACTCTCACCCCCCTTCGGTCAAGCAAAAGTTAAAAAACAAAAAAAAAAAAAAAACTGAAAAAAAGAATAAAACTAGTGCAAAAAAAAGGAGAGTAGAGTATCGGTATTAAGTTCAGTATCGGTATTAAGTTCATTGTTCGAGGAAGAGGATATGGAAAGACTTAGAGTAAAATATTATATTCTTGATAATTTGAGTTACTTCCTGTGGGCGAAAATGTTCGGAAAATCTCCGAGCAAAGTCCTAACTTCCTTATCCTGTACGAGTAAAGCCTAAGAGCTGGTGTTCGCCCTCCTCCCCAAATAGATTTGTGTGACTCTCATAATCAGCTTGGCATCACTGTATCTCAACTTACTCCAAATATCATTAGGATCGTGCTCAGGCTAAGCATCTTAGCTCGTAAAGCGAATTTGGAGTTTTCTCCTTATGTAATCAATGGGCTATATGTGAAACTTAATGAGAGAAAATATTTTTGGAATTGTGAATATATTTCTCATTAATAGAGTATAAGATATTTATATAGGGTACAAGAGTATAAGGGATAATTACAAGTAAACAACTTTAACAACAGTAACAGATAAAGATAAATACATGCATATGAATATATATCCTCTAACACCCCTCCCTCTCAAGTTGATGCCGTAGAAGAACAAAGGCAAAGCTTATTGAAATGAGAGTGAAAGAGATGGTGTCTGAGTGATTTAGTCATAATATCAGCTATTTGATTAGCACTGGAAATGAAACGAATCGCAAGTTTACCAGATCCAATTTGTTCTCGTACAAAAGTGATAATCTAACTCGATGTGTTTCGTGCAAACATGAAAAATAGGACTGACACTTAAATAAAGGGCTCCAACATTATCACACCAAAGAAGGGCTGGAGTCAAAGATCGAAAATCAAGTTAATAAAGAAGAGAAGTGAGTAACCTCTGCTATTGCATTAGCCATGGATTTGTACTCACTCTCAGTAGATGAACGAGCAATAATGGGTTGTTTCTTAGCAGACCAAGACACAAAATTTTGACCAAGATACACGAGATACCCATTTGTAGATCGTCTATCATCCGGGCAACTAGCCCAATCACTATCGAGAAGCATTGCAAATGCATAGAAGAGTGCTTGGTAATCAATAAACCCTTGTCTAGAGTAGCTCGAAGATATCGAAATAGTTGCTTGACTGCTTGCTAATGAAGATCAGAAGCATAATGTATAAACTAGGCAAATTTGTTTACACTAAATGCAATATCAGGCCGAGTTAATGTCAAATACTATAGAGAACCCATTATTTTTTGGTATGGACAACATGTGATAGTAGGTCACCCATGAATTTGCTTAAATTTGGAGTAACAACCATAGGAATAGCACACAATTTGCAATCTTGCATGTCTGTTTCGTTAAGAAGATTAGAGATATATTTTGATTGAGTTAATAAAATAACAGCAGGTACCTGCTGAACTTCAATACCAAGGAAATAATTTAAAGGGCCTTAGTCTCGAACCGGAAACTGCTCTTTGATCTTTGTAAGGAACCGATACAATTTTGAAGAATCGAAAAATGTAATCACAATATCATCAACATAGAGTAATATAGAACTCTAATGTACCTGGGAGAAGCACAAAAGAGATGTGTCTGCCGTGGAAGAATGAAAGCCAAGACTTAACAAAAAATTGGAGAGACATTGAAACCAAGCTCTAGGAGCCTATTTAAGGCCATAGAGGGAATGATGCAACTTGCATAAAAAGTCAGGCTTAAAGGAATCAACGTACCCACGGGGTTGCTCCATGTATAGATCAGTATCCAGTTGTCCATGTAAGAATGCATTGGATATGTCAAGTTGATGAATGACCAGCTATAAATTGTGGCTAGAGTGAGAACGGTATGAATCGTTGTGAATTTCACCATAGGAGAGAAAGTATCTTAATAATCAATACCAGATTGTTAAATGTATCCCTTTGCAACAAGTTGCGCTTTATACCATTCAGCAGTGTCATCTGCCTTCCTTTTAATTCAAAAAACTCACTTGTTGTCAATAACATTTGTATTAGAAGGACGTGGAACTAAGCTCCATGTTTGGTTTTGATACAGGCATGCAATTCTTGTTGTATATCATCCCTCCATTCCTGAAATTTCTTAGCCTACAAAACTGTTTTAGGTTCCGCCAATAGATAATTAGGTGTGTTAATGGCAAGGTTGGCTTGTCTTTTAGCCATAGTGGAGGGTCTAAGTTGCATGGCATGGGTACGTTGAGTTAGCTATGGATTATGTTCGAGAGTAGGGATCAGCTCATTAGGAGAGGCAAGAAGATTAACCAAGAGAGAGAGGCAGACGAGCAGGCAAGAAGATTAACCAAGAGAGAGAGGCAGACGAGCTATTTGAATCAGCAGAGGTAGGAACAGGAGATATAATTGGTAGCGATGAGGATGTATGTAACACCCCTTCCCGGTCCACCCGTAAACCCGAATGAACCGAGTCGAGATGCTACAAACTGGTTGACTGTATGGTCTGACATGCTGAAGGCCAGAAGAAACTTTAACCAAGAGAAGAGAGGCAGAAACCGGAGCCCTATTTTGAAAATCAGCAAAAGAGGTAGGAAAACAAGGAAAAGGATATAATTGGTGCGATGAAAAGGAAATGTTATTTGTAAACATACCCCTTCCCCCGGTCCCCACCCCGTTAAAACCCGAAAATGAAACCCCGAGTCCCCCGAGATTGCCACAAGACTTGGTTGACTATGTAATGGTCCTGACATGCTGAATAACATACTATAAATATTGAAATAAATATAACAATCTAATATCATGCTGAGATTGCTTATAGTAATAATGTACTGAATATTTACAAGACATGATACTAGTTACAAAATGGATTGGGCCCTACTTGCTATTCATTATGCTGTATGACTTATGCACTTTTAGTCACATCATATAAATTACGATTAATAACATCTCATGACTGTATGACTCTTTACAGAAGCAATAATTAAACGTGTAAGCATATACAACAATATACGTTCATGATCTTACCTGATGTTCTTTATGTTGTATGAATTCTGCAACTCTGATTAAACTCAGTGAATATTACAATGAATAATGAAACATAGAAACATATAAGCACATACATATGTAGAAATAAACATGTACTTACATATGGAATGTAAGCACACAGATCATGATATTTTCATTTTATCTTGATAATCTTTCTTGCTGTATAGTAGACTGTATGATTCATGAAATGTTATGTCAAGATATCTGTATGGCTCCATAAGGTCATAGTGAAACCGAAGTGATAAGATAAACTGTATGAAACTGGATGAAATTGTATGCCATAGGCCCCAAACCGGATTCGCCTATGCCAATATTGTCCGTTTTGGTGCCCCTAACCGGATTTGCACCGCACGGTTTAATCATATCCACTCAACCACGGCCTGTAACCGAGGGTTTTTTCCAAACTGTAGGGGCCGCCAAAGATCTGCTTAATTCCTATGTCCCGCGACAATAGCCTTATCTACATGGGTTTTCCTACCCTAACCTCAAAATGGAGCCCTTAAGTTAGCCAATCAACAATGTTAACAAACAATAGCAACATAAATGGTTCACAACGTCAAAATAGTTCATCATATTTGATGATTGATTTACCATTATATGAATGCCTTGTAATGTTTGTTTTATCCCATGTTCTTATGTGTATTTTTGTTGTTAAGAAATGATATGATTTATATTTTGCAAATGCATGTTGAAGGCAATAAGTGTTAAGTGATTACATTAGCCATGAAAGGCAAAAGAGTGGTCCACAGCACAGAGTTCGCGACCCGCGTATAGGAAAGTCCGCGAGCGCGACTTTGTGACTCCTGAGGAGTCAAGTGTGTTTTAATGGCCTGAAGGTTCGCGACGGCCGGCAGCCACATAAGTCCGCGAAGCGGCGAGATTTGAAGTCCCGCGAGCCCGCATACTTGTGTGATTCGCGAAGCGCGAAATGCGCACACTGAGATTTTCAGAGGAGCTTCTGGCCAAAAGTCGCGACGGGCCGCAGCATCAAGTCCGCGAGCCCGAGATAATCCACGAGCCCGCGCCTTGGTGTGAATTTTCGCCGAGCGCGAGATGCCCCCCCGCCAACAACTTGGAGAAGTCAGAAAGAGCTCCTGGCCCAAATCGCGACGCGCATGTGAATTCCCCTCGCGAAGCGCGAGTTTTGGCCAATTGGAAGAGTCCCAAGAGCTTAAACTTGCTCAAGTCGCGAAGCGCGCAATGGGGAAGTTTTCCGGCGAGCGCGACGTGCTTTTTCACATGCGCGAGCGCGCCCGAACGTGAATTCCTGTTGCAGTCCTTTCGTATTCTTTTGGGGCCAATAACTCCTCATAGCTATCTCCAAATTGAAGTGATTTTCAAAACCCATGGTAAAGCTAAAACATAGGGCCAACAAAAAAAAACTCCCTTTTCCTTTTATGATCAACTTTCTAATTCCACCATCAATAAAATTGGGTCAATCAAATTGAAGGTTCCCCTCCCCCCTGTTTTCTCACCATTTTCAAGTTCCATTCGCCATCAATGGAGCCCAAAGAATTTGTCTCAAATCCATCAACACACCACCACAATTCCATGCAAAGCTTTAATAGCAAATGAAAGAGATATCAAAACCTCCCACTCCAAAAAAGCTGGAGCTCTTTCTTAGATTCCTTCTGCTTTCTTAACACTCTTTGGAACTTTCCTTCACCAGCCCTAATCATAAACATTCTTATACATTTAAACCCCCACGAAATAATAACTCAAAGAAGGTTATGAAAATAAACCAGAAAGCTTTCAAGATATACTAATTACTTGTTTTGCAAATTGAAGTTTTGCCCTTAATGCTTTAATATACCACAAACCTAACCATCGAAAATTGAAAGGAAGGGAAAGGGAAGGAAGATATGAAGAAAAGATGGAGAAATAAACATGAAAAAATGGAAAGTGAAAATTGATTTTTTTACAGTAGTCTATGCAAAAATAGATTGTAAATACTTCCCTTACATGGCATACGCTCAATTAAATGGGCAAGGTTTACAAAATAATACCCAAGCTTTGAAGTCTTTTTAATATGCCAATTGAAAATCCCCTCTCCTTTTATATGCCCTTTTTTGGATCTTTCCTCTCAAATTCAAAAAATAAAGTCCAACTTCTATCTCATTTCTACCCCAACCGGGTTTAGGTTTTTTTCAACCTCGCAACTGCAAATCCTCGCTCTATGAAATGACTTTCAACTCGGAATGTTACATGTAGGAGAGGTTTTGGGTGAAAAGAAAAGTAATTAGGACAGATGGTAAAAGGGTAAGAAAGTAGATGTTAACCTAAGGGGATGAATGGCAAGGTTCCGCCAAGGAAATGTGGGTCAAATAAGTCCACTTCTAATCTCATTCTACCCCAACCGGGTTTGGTTCAACTCGACTCAACTCGACTCTATGAAATGACTCAACTCGGGAATGTTACAATGTAGGAGAGGTTGGTGAAGAAATATTAGGAGATGGTAAAGGAAGAAGAGATGTACCAAGGGATGATGCAAGGTCCAAGGAATGTGGGAATTGCATAGACACCTATAGCCAAGAGGAGTCAGTTGTCGTGCTTGATGAACCAATCACAGAATATTTAAAAGGAAATTCCTGTGTATTAAATTGGATAAGACGAGCCAAATAGATATGACCATTGACCTTATCAAGGCAATGATAAGCACTGTGAGTGGGACTTGACCAAGATAAACAGAAGGAGTAGTCCAAAAAGAAAATTTGTGCTTATTATAAGGCCTTAACAAAGGAAGAATCAAACAACCAAAAGGTTTAAAGGCAAGGTATTTGGAATTTGATCATATAAAAGTTGATAAGGCGATTGTTGTTTATAACATTGGAGGGCAAAACATTTATTAAAATGGCACCATGTGCAATTGCAAAGTTCTAGTATTTGAAAGGTAGGTTTTGCATGAGCTAATAAAGTAAGACAAGTGCAACCAAATGTCATATTTTTCATTCTAAAATTCCATTTTGTTCATGCGTTTAGGGACATGCAATGCGAAGAACAATGCCAATTTGTTGAAAATATTTATGTAGTTTTTGATATTTACCGCCCTAATATGAATGAAAAGCCTTTATTTTTGCCTGAAACTGGCAATCAAACATACGTTCAAAATTGAGAAAAACATAATGAACACCGCTCTGATTTTTGAGAAAATAAACCCACGTGAAACGAGTAAAATCATCTACAAACAAAACAAAGTAACGATGTCCTAGAGATGAAATAGCTGGGGATGGTCCCCAAACATCAGAATGAATAATTTGAAAAGGTGCAGTACTAGGGTGTTTAATAGAGGCCAAAGACAAACAAGACAGTTTTCCTAAGTTACAACTAGCACAAGGACTCAATTTATTTGTGGAACTAACTAAATGATGATCACGAACAAGAGATTAAAGTTTTTGAACATTTAGGTGACCAAGACAAGTGTGCCAGTCATCAAGTGTTCGAACCGCGACTGTCACGGCTGCCTTAAGCATCTGTCGAAGAGTGTAAATTCTAGACTCACTTGGACCACGCATTAGAACCCAGTGGTTGCATTGATCCTTAATAAGAAAGTAAAAGGCCCAATATTCAAAATAACAAGAATTGTAAGTGGTGAATTTTTGAACAGAAAGCAGGTTTTTAACTATCTTTGGGACACAAAAAACATTTTGTAACTAAAGAGATTCGAAGGAGTGTGAAGTGATGCCATACCAGTGTGAGATGTGAAGACCCTGACCCTTACCTACATGAAGTTGATCGGATCCCACATACTCATTAATAGCACTAAGACTCTGAATATCCGGAGTATATGATAGTTCGCTGCTGTGTCCGAAAACCACGTAATGGGTTTTTGAGAAGATAAACGTGGTGCAAAAGTTGAGTAATTGATAGTAGGCATGGAACTGGAATGATGTTGCTGCTGTAAAAATTGCTCATTGTGACGAGGAGCATAACAGTTGCGATAAGTAATAGTTGAATGGTTGTTCATGCCACAGATTTGGCAAGGACCACAACTTTGATTTCTGCTAAAGGAAAACGAGGACGAGGCTGATAAGAATTATAAAAAGAAGTCTATTATGGACGAGAGGAAGGGAAGGCAGGCGATGATTGGGAGTAGGGAAAATTGGGGGGTGATTTACAATAACCATATTAGCAACAGGCTCCATGGCACTTTTAATTAAAATCTCATGAGCAACCAATTGACCATGTAATTCATTGAAACCAATGGAGTCTGGACGAGTATTAAGAGCAGCAATGAGACCATGATATTTTGAACTGATGTTGCGATATATAATCGCATTAAATTCAGCCAAGGAAATAACTATACCAGTGGTACTGAGCTCATCAGCAAGAGCTTTAGCTTTTTGAAGATATTCAGATATGGGCATATCATTTTTCTTTAATTCCTGTAGTTGAATATGTATCTACAATTGTCCATTTTGGCAAACAGATCCAAAAGCCTTAACAAGAGCCTCCCAAACAACAAAAGAAGAGGTAAGGCCAATGATATATGGATAAACTTCTCCGGTTAAAGAGGAAAGCAACTAGGAATAAAGCATTTGGTCTTTTTGAAACCATAGATCATAAGCAAGATTGGGAATCGGGTTATTATTTTCTACAGAGGTAGGAATTTTGATAGGAGGAGGGGGATTAGAACTATTAATAAAGCCATGAAGATTTTGATAATTGAGAAGAGGGGGATAAGCCGAGCCTTCCATGTTACACCTGACTCCAACTACCAGAGGAATTGTCCACTTTAGATCAAGCCAATTCCATCCCATACTAGATTGGCAAGACTCACACGATTTTGTCCGGCAGGTGAAATGGGGAACTTCCCAAGACGTCACCCATCCTAGGATTTTCATTAACCGAGCATGCTTAACCCTAGAGTTCCAACTCTCTTAGCCATTCCACCAAAAGGTGCCTCTGATGATTAGTTTTTCCCTTTTCGATATATGATTTGATTCATTTCTGTGTCTTACATTCCTCCATCCATAGCTAGCCTGCCATCCTAGAAGCTAGTTAGGAGCCTTGCTCTACCTGCCCTCTTAGGATCGCTTTACCGGGTCGGGATGTCACAGGCCCACTAGCTTCTGCGTGGTTCATCCTCAAACCATACATCTACTAGAGGGGGTCCGGCTCTGATACCAATTGTCATGCCCGACAACAACCACCAGAGGAATTGTCCACTTTGGATCAACCCAATTCCATCCTATACGAGATTGACAAGACACAAATAATTTTATTCCATAGGAGAAATGGGAAACTTCCCAAGTGATCACCCATCTTAGAATTTCCGTTAAGTAAGCACGCTTAACCCTGGAGTTCTTCCAACTCTCTAAGCCATTCCACTAAAAGGCACCTCTGATGATTAGTTTTTCCTCTTTCGATATATGATTCGATTCATTCTTGTATCCCGCATTCATCTACCCATAGCTAGTCTGTCATCCTAGAAGCTAACCAAGAGTTTTGCTCTACCTGGTCTCTTGGGATCGCTTTTCCAAGTCCAATGTCACATTCCATGCCAAATAATTCTTGGAGGTGAATTTAACAGCAAAGGAATGAGTAGAGATAGTGATTGGAGTATTTGGATTTGTGGATGGAACAATAGACATGGCTACGAGATGAGACAAGAAACAAAAAGAAAAGAAAAAAAATATTAGGTTTAGGTTTGGGTTGGCTCTGATACCATGTGAAACTTAATGAGAGAAAATATTTTTGGAATCGTAAATATGTCTGTCATTGATAGAGTATGAGGTATTTATATAGGGTACAAGAGTATAAGGGATAATTACAAGTAAACAACTTTAACAACAGTAACAGATAAAGATAAATACACACATATGAATATATATCCTCTGACTCTATACTCTTTAATAAATCGCACAAAAGAAGATCACCCCCATTTGTCTACTCGAGGTGGTCTCAGTGTTTTTGAGGGAATGACCGGATCCATAAAAGGGAGATGGAAAGAAAATTTTTTTATAGTGAGAAGTTTGAAAGATTTTGGGGTGAACACCTATTGGTCCCAAACTGTTCCATCTTTTCGGAAGATGGGTTATTGACTCAGGGAGAGAAATCAAGTATAGATGTCCTTGCTGAATACGCTAATAGACCTCTTCACCCTCTAGATCTCCTTGCATTGGAATACCCTTCAACGCGCTCAAGAAAATGCCAAAGAAAAATAAATCAAAAAGGTATATAATTGGATTTCCCTTTGTGCAGTCCTAAACTGACTTTTAACATTTTTCATTGTTCGGCAGATATGGCTGGTGGAGATTTTGCTAAAAAGCTTGAGGAAGAGGAGGAAGAGCAAAGCTTTTGCTCAAGAAAAAAAGAAAGAAGCTGGACTCGTGCTAAGAGATGAGGACAAGGAAAATGCAAAAACATCTCTTGCACCAACCAGAGGTACTCCCTCTATTGTGACTCCAACTGATATAGTCACTTTAGAGGACACCAGGCTTCCTGAGCCAGGGACCCAGACAATGCTGCTAATCTTTCTATCCTATTTGCAACTCCTTCAGAAGTTGAAGTTATTCATCTTTCAGTTGAAGATGACATTCCTCTTGCTAGGAAGAAAAAAAGATCCCGAATAGAGACTTCTGAAGAGGCTGCTTGGCCAAAACCTGCTTGGCCAGATGTAGAAGGATACATCAAGGCTATTCATGGAGTCTCAATATCCTATTCTCAAAGTCCAGTGAGTAGGGACTTGGCCTGGTTATCACTTCTTTCCCAAGATTGGAATTATGTTGATTCCATGGAAGAAAGTGCTATCTTTGATAACATGAACTATAGCCTATTTTCTATAAGTACTATACTCTCGCTGTTTCTCTTGCTATCTCGACATCTTTTCTATTATTGACTTTCATTTTAGTGTAATAGCTTGTTCATCAAGTTGTCATTATGAGGAAGAGAGTTCGTGACCTCCGCAGTCACTATGCTAAACTTGAAGTATCTAAGAATGAGGTAATTCACCTAGTGGAGACCGCCAAAGAGATGTTGGATAAAAGTGCTACAACTCACAGTAAAGAGATGTGTGCTTTGAAGGAGCTAGTGAACCTTCTTAACAATGAATACAAGAAAGTTGCAGACGAGGCATTGATCACTAGCTCGAGAAATATTCAGTTAGAGAAAGAAAAGACTGAGGTAGAGTAAGCCAAATTATCTACCGAGCAAGAAAAGGTTAAGATGAAGGTTCAGTGTGATCAGCTAAAAAATGATTTGGCAATCGCTCAAAAGGAGGCGAACGATGCTCTGAATAATATTATGGACACACTTGATGGCTTTCAAGACCGAGTCATTTCTGCTCTCAAAGCTCAGTATACTGATGAAGATTTTGACTTTATTTCTGAGATTCCTGTCATTGTTCCTCATGAAGACCCTCAAGATCTACCTTTTGAGCAAGTCAATGAAGACCAAGTAAATGGTGAATGGTGAACAAGTTAATTAGGACCAGGTGGATGGCGAGCAAGTTGATTAGGATCAAATAGATGATCCATCCAACTGTACTGCTCCCATAAGTTGAGGATTTTTTTTCTTCTTCTTCTTTTTTTTATCTTGTATTTACATATTTTGTTTGAATGAAGAATTCTTTTTGTTTGGGCTTTAAATATTCAGTTCTCTAACTCATTTCTATCCTAAGCTTTCTTAGGTTCGTGATGTATTATTATGTGCATTATTTGTAGAGTAGTTTCCTATTTTGCTTTTTTTTTTTTTTAATGGAGAATGAGAAAATCATACAATAAACCTTCTTTTATTTCTTTGAGAGAAGTCCTAAAAAAACCTATTTGTTATGATCATTCTATTCCCTCAGTTCCCATCCATGAGCTACCCTTTTTACACCCAATTTCTTAAAGATCCTAACACTTAGGTGAAAAAAATCTGCTTATCCTTTAATTCCTCTTATTCATACATAATATTTTTGCAGATTTTCTGCATTCCATGTTCGGGGCAGTTCTTCGCCATTAACTATTTTTATTTTGTAGGTGCTCGAGCCTATTTTTTGTATTACTTCATATGCTCTCTCACAGTTTGGAACTAATTTGCTCACTCTTGCAAATCCTCTTCTGATTTCTGTTTTTTAAGGACCAAGTCTCCCACTTGAAAACCTCTGGTTTTTACTCTTTTGTTGTAGAATCTCATCATTCTCAGTTTGCATGCTTCAGCTCCAATATTGACTTGATCTCTTCATTCTTCTAGCTGGTCCAATGTAATTCTTAATTTTTCTTCATTTGTTGTTGCATTGTAGTGCATAGTTCTCACACAAGGTGTTCCAATTTCTATTGGGATGACCGCTTCCGTTCCATAAACTAGAGAGAGTGGAGCTTCTCCTGTAGACTTTCTTAAAGTTGTTGAGTATGCCTATAGCACACTATTCAATTCGCTCGCCCAATTCACATTTTCTTCATCCAATCTCTTTTTTAGTCCCTGCAAAAGAATTTGATTAGTAACTTCTGTCAAGCTATTTGTTTGTGATGAGCCACTGATGTGAAATGTAACTTGATCTTCCAATTAGAGCAAAAGTTGCGAAAGTGTAATGAGTCGAACTACTTCCCATTGTCCGTAACTATACTATTTGGCACTCCATATCGAAAGATTATATTATTTTTTGAAAGAAAGATATCACTTTGCTCGATGTTATTGTTGGACAATGATTCTACCTCTACCCACTTTGTAAAGTGATATATTGCCACCAATACAAATTTTTTCTGCCCAACTGTCCTTGGGAATGGGCCAAGAATGTCAATCCCCCATTGCGCAAATGGCCATGCCCCTCCTAAAGGCTGTAGCTAAGCTGCAGGTTGTCGAGGTACCCTACTATGCTTTAGGCATTACTGGCATGTTTGGACTTTTTGCTTCACATCCTTCTTCATGGTTGGCCAGTAATAACTGAACAGTGTAATTTTTCTAATAAGTGCATAAGCCCCTTCATGTGTTCCATATAATCCTTCATGCGCTTCTATAACAACATATTCAGCCTCTTCTTCATTCAGGCATTTTGCCTATGGATGAACTTTTGATCTCTTGTATAGTGTTGACCATTCATAGGCATAATTAACTACCTTTCTTGAAATTTTAATCGCTTCTTCTTTATCTGCAAGAAGAATTCCTTGATCCAAATATTCCATAATTGGCTTCATCCATCCTTATAGTTGTCTACCATAAGAGTAAATTCTTGATCAATGCTTGTCTGTTGCTGGATCTCCAAGGCTATTGCACTGTTTGTCCATTCAATTTTTAAGGCTGCCATTTTTGCTAGTTTGTTTGCTTCAACATTCTTTGCTCGAGGAATCTGATGTATTTCCCACTTTTCTAATTGTGATAGCAATTGATTACTAAAGCTTTATACTTCATGAGAGCTAATTCTTTGACTTTGAATTTTCCTGTCAATTGATTGACTACTAATTGCGAGTCATAATACATTGATAATCGTTTTGGTCTCACCTTCGGTGCTAACTCGATGCCAGTTATTAATGCGTCATACTCAGCAACATTGTTGGTCTCTTTAAAGTTTAACTGCACAGCATATTGAAGTTTGATTTTACTAAGCCCTTGTAATAACGATTCTTGCTCCTGCTCCTGCTTAATTTGCTGCTCCATCCTTAAATAGTTGCCAGCACTACTTCTGTGCAAATTGTTGTTCTTCTTTTACTGAGTTCCCTATTAATTCTAGAATAAAGTCCGAGGGTGCTTGTGCTTTTAAGGTTTCTTGAGGTATATATTGAATGTCAAACTCCCCAAGTCTTATAAACCACTCTACCATTCGCCCTGAAGTTTCAACTCTTTTGTAATACATTTTTTCAAGGGATAGTTAGTCTGAACATAAATTGTGTGTGCTTGGAAGTAGTGCCTTAATTTTGTAGAGGTTATTAGCATAGTGTATGCTAATTTTTCTAGATAGGAATATCTTACCTCTACCCCCGTTAACACTTTACTTACATAATAAATGGGAAATTTTTCAGTTCCTTCTTCTCTAATCAAAATTGAAGCTACCGTCTCTTCTGCTACAAAGAGGTATAAGTACAAGGGTTCACCTGTCTTTGGCCTGCTAAGAAGTGGTAGTGACGCAAGGAATGCTTTTAACTCTTCAAATGCTTTTTGACATTCATCTGTCCATTCAAAGTCTTTTATATTTTTTAAGGTTTTGTAAAATGGAAGACATCTTTTAGCCGAGCAAGATACAAATCGCCCGAAAGCCGTAATCCGCCCATTTAGTTTCTGAACATCATTGATTGTCTTTGGAGGTTGCATGTCCAGCATTGCTTTTATTTTCTAAGGATTTAACTCAATTCCTCTTTGAGATATCATGAAACCCAGGAATTTACATACAGTGACACCAATAACACATCTATTAGGATTTATGTCGAGTGCTCGCCCTAAGTCAAATGCATGTTGCTCGGCTTTTTTGCTTTTAACTATCATATCATCGACATAAACTTCAACTGAATTTCCAATCAAGTCCTTGAACATTTTTTTCACTAATCTTTGATATGTCGCTCCAGCATTTTTAAGATCGAAAGGCATTACTCTATAACAATAAGTACCCCTATATGTTTTGAAGGTTGTTTTTTCCTCATCTTCTTTATTCATCTTAATTTGATGATATCCTGCAGTTATATCCATAAAGCTGTACATCTCATATCCAGCTATAGAATCCACTAGTTGGTTGGTCAATGTTCATGAGAGGATATGAGTCTTTTGGGCATGCTGTATTCAAATCTGTAAAAGTCCACACATAATCGCCACTAGCCATTTGGCTTTGGAACAAGAAGAACATTAGCAAGCCAAGTTGGATATAAAACTTCCTGAAAAAATCCTACTTTGATTAACTTATCCACCTTTGCAGCTATTATTTTTTGCCGCTCGGGTGCATGTTTCTTTTCTTTTGTTTTATAAGTTTAATAATTGGGTCAATATTGAGCTTATGGCTGATTACCATTGGATTTATTCCTATTATGTCGCTAGTCTACCACACGAAATCATTTTTATGATTTTTCAGAACTAACAAAAGATTTTGTAACATTACCCAAGTGGTGCTCGTCCCCACTTTTATTTTCTTTCTTTCTTCTAACTCCAATTGAACTGGAGCTGTCTCTAGTTCTGGATTCAGTTCTGTTCGGTCTCGTGGGATATCAAAGGTTTCTACACTTTCTTTTGAAATTTGCTTCTCCTCCTTTTATTGCTCAGTAATCAAGGTGGGCAATGAATGGTGCGACCTTTTCAAAGCAACCATATAAGTTTCTCTATTAGTCCTTTGATCTCCCCTTACTACAATAAATTTGTCATTAACAAGAAATTTTAAGGTTAGAATTTTATTTGATGTACAAGCATTTAGATCATATAGCAGAGGTCACCTTGGCATTGTAGGGGAATGGAATGTCCACAACCACGAACTCTGCTCGGAACTTCTTTGTACACTCCTCAACACCTAATTCCATTAAGACTTCATTGGAACCTTCAACTTGAACCTGTTTTCCTGCAAGTCCAACTAGAGGTGTACAAATAGATTTTAATTTATCAATATCCAATTGTAAAGCTTTAAAAACTTCAAAGGTTAGTAAATTCACAGCACTGCCATCATCCACAATATGCGCTTGACTCGATAATTCTCGATGATCGCTTGCACAACCAAGGCGTCTGCATGTGGATGCTATACCCAAGCACCATCTTCCTCTGTGAAGATGATCAGGGCTATTTTGTTGGAATCCTATCAAGAATTGAATAGATTTCCCTCGCATGACGCTTTCTTGCTGTGTTATTATCTTCCCCTGTTGGTCCACCAAAGGTCATATTGATCACTCCCACTGTTTTTATTTTTGCTTACGATTTCTCTTCCTTCTTTTCTCCAGTGGAAGTTTTTGTTCGTCCCTACACAAAATTCTTAAGGACACCATGTTGTATTAGTTTTTCAATCTCTTTTTTTAATTGCCAACAAAGTTCTGTATCATGCCCCACATCTCTATGGAAATCACAATACTTGCTCTTATCTCTATAAACAAAGGATTCTTCCCTCATTCTCCTTGGGTAGGTGACATGAACTGCTTCATCGTGCCTTTGGATCCAATCAAGAATATAGGTTTGGCTCCTTGTCAAAGGTGTAAATTATTGCTCCTCATTCTCCCTTGCTCGGGAATATGAAGTTTTGGAAGTATAATTGGTCCGAGAAAAATAGGGTCTGCTGAACCGAGGAGGCGACCTCCTTCTGCTAGATTCCTTTTTCTTCTTCTCCTTCGAAACTTTTGTCTATAACTATTGCTATTACTTCCATGCTTCATCCAGCCGAGCATAATTATTTGCTTGGGACATGAGTTCTGGAAAAGAAAGTGGTGGATCAATATTAATTGAATCAAATAATTTTCTATACTTACAATTCTTTATTATGGTGTTGATTGCCACTTCTGCATTCAAATCTTCATTTTGCATGGCCAACTTTTGAAATTTGCTGAGATATTCTTTGAGTGATTCACCATCATCTCTCTCTAAATTGATCAAATCAGAGGAAATCTTTTTGCTCGGTATGCACGTGATGAACCGTGCTTTGAAAGTTGAAGCAATGTGAGCAAATGATGAAATTGAGCCTTTCTTGAGCATTTGGTACCACTATTGAGCTGGTCCCTTCAAAGTTACCGAGAATGCTCGGCACAATAAAGCATTTGTAGTCATTTGGATGTGCATAATTGTTCTGAAGTTGACAAGATGACTTTTGGGATCTTGTTCCATCATAGGCCTAGAAGTTGGGCATCTTAAACTTAGATAGAAATGATACATCCAATATTTTAAGTGACAACGGTGACCCCATAGTCACTGTTATCTCCAGCTACTTTGTATTCCTTCAAGATTTCTCGGATTCTTGTTCAGAAATTCTCATCATCTGTCCTTCCAGATGTATACTATGCACCCCTTCCATGAGTAGTATTTGTCCTCCAAGAGGATTCAATTCTTTTTGGAAGATTTGTGTGTTCTTCTTCTTCCTCTAGGACAACTTGTCCCTCATTCCGAAAGGAATAATTATGTCATTGGGAAGGTTGGGATGAGGGTTGAGAATGCATGAACCTTTCTAAGATAGAGGCAAACTTATTGTATGTTTCTGTCAAAGCTTTTGCAACTTGTGGGTCCATCATTGGAGGTGGATCAAATGCAGACGATATAACACTAGGGATTGAACCTTAGGGAGGAATCACAAGATTTGAATTTAAAGTTTGATTCTAGGTTCCATCATGCAGGTTTGGGGAATCATGAGATGCCATTATGCCTTGATGAAAGAAAGATTGTAAGATTTTGAATGTTAAACTAAGGTGTGTTCCATGCTCACTGCACTAATTTGATAAAAGTAAACTTAAGGGGTTCTTAGGAAGTATGTGTATAGTTACTTGTTTGATGATCAGATGCCCTTTTTTAGGTTTTCATACAATTATTTATAATACATCTCAAATTGTAACTGACTTATGTACATTAATGGTAAGAATCTTGGTTATGAATGCTATGCAAGAATCTTAGTGATTGATGACTTTTAATGACTCTATTGATTGAGCGTTACTCTTATTCAAATGAATTTGGGCACTATTCAATCTTAATTAGTTGCTCGACTCTTATGTTGTTCAGTTGTTTGGTTTGCTCGGTACAGATTAATAATATGTTCTTATCAGATCTAATAAACTCTCAATCTAACACCTTTAATGACCGCAAAAGGTAGCCAAAACCACCACTTTCTTTGCGAATCAAGTAATTTGGAGAGGATTTTAAGGAGAAGTTCATCAATTTAAGAGAAGTGTACGGCTGATGGGGATCAGGTTTCAGGTTTTGGTTTTGAAATCTTTGGTGGGAATAGGAGGATCGGATAGTAAAGACAACATGTTTTAAAAGTCTAGTATTCTTAATCAAGCCACAGGTCTGACTAGTTTGGTCAGCTCTTCTTCAATGGCGGGTTAAGGTCTGTGATTGGTTTCTTTGATGAAAAAGATAAAGTGCCGCTACAACCACCTATGGTTATCCACTGGGTAGATAGAGAAAGAGATTGTTAGGCAACAAATGTTATTAAAAAGATTAATTTCATCAAAGTTCATGCTAGATTCGATTTATGTGGCAAATTTGAAACTCTTTTTATCCATGTTAGTTTGGACAATGTCGAGTTTAGTAAAGGCTTGCAGAATGACTGAAGTTGAACACTGATGATTGTTCTCTAGGTAAACCGGGTTCAGTTGGTGTTGGAGGTGTATTAAAAGACACTCATGGCTTGATTGAATGTATTTTCTTCCATTCTGTTGGGATCCTAGACTCCAATGAAGCAGAACTTCTTGCTATATTTTCAAGTATTGAGATTTATTTTGACAATTGGATTGTCCGTTAATTGTGAAATATGATTCAGAAAATGCTTTGTCTTGAATCCTTCAAAAGTTTAGAAATGATAGGGAAAATTTAACAAGTTTGATCATATTCTGGCTCAACTTATCAGGTTCAATTTGCCCATGTTTCCAAAAATGACAATAATTTTGCACATGATTTAGCAAAGAATGGAGTTGATGTGTATGTCCTTTCATAGCTGGGATTTAACTTTGTTCTTGTCAATCTGAAGTAGGTTATGGACGTATTGGATTATCCTCTAAGTTTGATGAGTTTTGTCCCTTTTATTATTATTGATTAATAATAATAATAATAATAATAATATTAAGGCGACTGATAAAAAAAATTTAAAATACTTTACTCATAAATTTAAATATCAGTTCGATATAGATTCATCTTGGTTGACTCTCAAACCCTTGACTTTTCGTCTTTATTGGATCAAATACTGAACCGAATCTGAAAAATCTTGGTCAGGGATATTAATATTGTATAGTAGCATGTGAGTGGAAGGTGGGGTTTGCAAATTACAATTATGCGGCGTAGTGGTTCTAAAATTCTATTATTGGGGCCTAAAAAAAGTAAAAAGATCATCCTGGAAGATGACTCGTATAATGTAGAAGAAGCCTAGTTTTTTATTCAGTGTGGAGATGAGCACGCAGGACTTTAACCATCCGGTTCAAAATCTACTATGATTGGTGTGTCGTTTTAGTAAATCTTTCTGGAATGTGTGAGGTCGTCATAGACGTGGACATGTATTTTTAAGGTTATCAGATTGTGTTAACTTTGTAATTTCTATTGCCGAAACGTTTGTCCTTAATGGGATAGGGCATTTGTGAAATTTAAATTGATTTGAAATAAAAAAATTACTGGATTTGAGATTCATCAACTTCTATATTAAATCATTATGGCTTTAAATGTGGAGAAAGAAAATATACAAGTCAAACCTTATTATTATTAGCAATAAATACATAATTTAACCTCTTAATTTTAATAAAAAAAATTTTGCAAATACTCTAAAATTTAAAATTGATTTTATAACGCTTTAAATCTTACTTTTTTAATGATTATATATTTTTTTTAAAACGAAAAATAACAATTTTTAAGATTTTTTATTTTAATATGCAAAGTATTTATTTGATATGTGGTTTATAAAAATTTTAGAATAATAATTTTAAATTTTAATTATCCAATAAGTGTTAAATTTATCCAATTTTACACGTTATGACAATTAATTGGTCAAATAAAATATTCAATAGGTTTAATCTTATATTTGGATTGTTCAATGTGTCAAAATAAAAGTTAAAATATTACAAAATTTTTCGTAAAAAAGTACAAGAGAGAATTTACGTAGAGAGCCTTGTTATTAATCCCTCTATTCCATAATTTTTGCTTTATTTTCCTTCTTCACATGTCCCAAATTGTTGTCCTATTTTAGAAGTAAATAATATTTAAAATTTACTATTTCACTTTTATTTAATATGATTCCTTATCAATAAATATAATAGTCAAACTACTACATTGTGAATAATTAAATCTCAATATAAGCAAAATTATGATATCAACTTTTAATCTTCCAATAAAATTCAATTTAATCAATTTTTTTTTTTTTAATAATTTCATGAACAATTTGATATGGAACATTTAATTTTTATGGATACTAACATAAGGGTATATTAGAAAAAAAAAAGCAAAAATTATAATTTAACTATATTGACTAAATTTTTTTAATATAAATCAAATTAAGACAATTATGAGACGGAAGGAATATTATTATTATTATTATTGAGTATTAAAAAGAGGGAACTTATATCTCAATCAATGTCCTCTAAGAACGAGTAATTTTCAAATTGTGTAAAGTTTTAAACACATTTATTGATTTACTTGAATTAAATACTTTTCATAGTTTTACCAACCGCTATTGTTATTATTTTTTAAAAAAACATAGGGGATTTTTAGGTGTGGCTAGGGCCACCGATCAGAAGACACTCTATAAGGCACACTAATCTCCGAGTACTGATAGAAGACGCGTTGCCCTCTTTTTCTATAGGATTGTAGGATTACAGTCGTCAGCCCACGACAGTAGAGTCGGCTTAAAGCAGCAGAATCAATGTTTAGACAGGATCGAACCTGAATCAAACAGGTGAATGATCAATATCTTTACCAGTAGGTCACCACTGGAGAAATTCTTAGGTAGACTCAGTCTACCACGTCAGGGTATAGACTCACATAATAAAATACAGCCACATCAGTATTTTACTTTTAGAAAAACTTATTCATTATTAATTCTTTCACGTTTCAATTTGGCTAGAGATAAAAAAAGGTAGTTGTATTGGTCTAGAAGTTACTGATGTATACAGAAAAAAAAAAAGCTAAATGCTGATGTAGCTGTATTTTATTAGATGAGTCTATAGTTGACGTGGTAGATTAAATCTACCTAAAAATTTCTCACAAATACAGCTACTTTTCTTATCACTGACCAAACAAAAAAAATTTGAAAGAATTAATAAATAATAAATTTAAAAAAAAGTAAAATGCTGATGTGGTTATATCTTATTGGATAGATCTATAAACAGACGTGCCACGAGATAGAATAAGTCTATTTAAGAATTTCTCCGCCAACTGGGATGGTAACCGATGTTATTATTTGGTTGTACAAATCCTCCAAACTAAATAAAAGGAACCGTATATATCCCTACCGAAGAATTCAAAGCACCCTTCATTAATATGTCGTGTACTTTATATATAAATACAATTTGGAATAATTATTGTATATTGTTTTTTTTTTTTTAAATTGAATAATAGCCCATCTCTATCTCTTACCGCAAACATAAAAATAAAGTTAGGAACACTTTACTAATGAGACACAAATGGATATCTCCAAATCTCTCAGACAAAAGACACAAGCAGAAGCAAGTAACGGCGTGAGTTAACCGTTAACTCAGTCCGAACAAAGCTCTGCCACTGTGGGGTGTGTGAGTGACAAAGATGCCAATATGGCATGCGAAGCCAGCCCACCTTCCCTTATAAAAAAATGTGCAATTTCTATCGACACCTCATGTCACGTCCTCCTGTAAGTAGGCCAAGTACCGGGTGAGACAGAGAGGTCGAGTTAGCTTTTTTGGAGTGGATTGGATTGGATGTCATTTGTAGATTCTTGAGCTTACTTGTTACTCCTACGCAACTCCTCGATCCTTAACTTCTTTTTTCCATTACCTCACTCACTTAACTTTCCCTTTCTCTCTATCTCTATCTCTCTATCTCTCTCTCTCTCTCTCTCTTTTCCTTGTTCTTCTTTGGATTTTTGACTTGCTATCTAGAACACTTGTAACTCCCCATCAGTTTCAATTAATTTCCTAATTTTGTTCTGTTGTCCTTTTCCATTTCAGGAATCTTTTCTGGGTTTTTGGTCTCTAACTCTGTATTCAGCTCTGAGATTTCTTTAATCTCATTTTCTAGATCACTCTTTCTTTTTTACCATTATTTTTTTACGCAATTTCTGGAACCTTGTCTTCTGTGGGTATACTTCCTTTTTTGTTTCTTATGTGAAAATTTGTTGTAAAAGCGAACTTTCTTCTTCTAGTAGTCATAACCTTCTCTCTATTTGCATACCCTCATCTCTTTTTTTTTTTTTTTTTTTTTAACTTCTTCTTCTATGTAGTCATCAACCTTCTCTCTATTTCAATACTCCTCAATCGTCTTTTTTTTTTTTTTTGTTTTTTCCAGTATCGTAGATGTGGATTTTTTTTTTTTTTTTTTTTTCATATCTAGATTGGATTTTCTTTCCATATATTTGGTTGTAGCACCGAAAAGATTCTCTTCGTACTTGCTTGTCGCTGTTACTAATAAATCTGTGGTTAGAGGTCTAGTACCCATTTAAAACCATCTATGCAAACCCTGATTTAAAGATTCTAGTTAATCGCAGTTTGCTGTGTTGTGTAGAAGCTGGCTAGTAGATTTGAAGAAAATAAATAACGATGGGTTTTTTCTCTTCGACTGTTGCATTAATGTTAGTATTATTTTCAATGGCGAGTGAAGTGAGTTGCATTGGTGCTAACTGGGGTACACAAGCAACCCACCCACTTCCTCCAGATACTGTGGTGAGGCTATTGCTAGACAATAGAATCCAAAAAGTTAAGCTTTTTGATGCAGATTATGATACCCTAAGAGCCCTGGGTAAGTCTGGCATTGAGGTCATGGTAGGAATCCCAAATGACTTGCTCGCATCTATGGCTTCAAGTGTCAAGGCTGCTGAGAAATGGGTTTCCAAAAATGTCTCTACACATATCTCCACAAATAATGTCAATATCAGGTCAGTTTTTAGTCTTGTTCCTTTAGATCTTTCGTTAAGGGTGGAAAAAGGGGAAGCGAGACAATGTTTCTAGTATAAGGCATAAGGCTATAATTTGGAACTTGTTATATTCATTAACTACTTCTACTATGTTGAAATGTTTAGGTTAAATGGTTTAATTGCTTGGTGCGTTATATATTATTACATTTTTGGAAGCATTGATATTAATTTGTGAAGTTTATTATCCTTTCCTCCCACTTCATATGCTGTTTTTTAACCAAGCAAAGCTATGTTCTGCTTGAAGATGGTCAATTTGAATTTTTTTGATTGGCACGAACAAATTTATTCTTGCTGCTTTTTGTATAGATATTTGTTGGGTTATTTGATGTTTGTTCCTTTTCAGAAGGGCATGCTTGTACCCTGTTTTTGGGAGTAGACGCTACCTTGGCTTCCTCATTGTTACTGATATGTTTAGCATTGGTGTTTTTACTTCAACTGGAATAATGTTTGTTAACTTTCCACATTGTATTTTACTAGAACTTTTCCAACTTTGTTTCATGATCATTTTGCTAGTTGTGGCTATCATGTTTAATAATCATTAAGGAGCAGTTTTATGAGCTACACTTTATGATGATAGTTTTTTTTTTTTTTTTTTTTGTTTTGGTGGTGGGGGGGGGGGGGGTGGGGGGGGGGGGGTGGGGGGGGGGTTTAATTTAAAGGGCAAAGAAGGCCTATCAAAATAAACATAATACAACCGACAAGTTTCCTGGTTGATGAGGCTTAGGGGGGGGGGGGGGGGGGGGGGGTTTATTTAAAGGGCAAGAAGGCCCTATCAAAAAACAAAACCGACAAGTTTCCTGGTTGATGATGGCTTACCCCCAACAAATTTCACCAATGACATAAGGGAAATACCAAGCAGAGGAGACTCCAAAAAATTGTTGCACATATACAGGGAAAAGCATGGTTCACTATTCAATTGCTAATTATAGACTTCATTTCATACTTCAAAAAAATCCTCATGAAAAAATGGCATTTTCCCTTTTCTCATCTACCCAATTCCCCGTCACTCTTCCATGACAAGCTATGAAGCTTTGACACTTTATTTTTATAATACATCGGCTGGAACATATCATGACTCCCAACATGACATGACATGCATGACATATGCTAATTCTGCATTGTGTATGTAAGTGTCCTTCATATGTGCACATGTGCATGCCTCACAGCTGAGAAACATATCATGAAATTCGTGGATGTACCGCACACGATTTTGTTTCATTTGGCATTAGGAGGTCAGAGACGATATGTACTTGCTGGAACTTGATTCTCATACATGCCTTGGTCTATTCTTTGGCTGTTGTGTGGGTGATAGTATTGGAGTACATCTTTATGCTCAATTTTGTTTCATTTGGGAAAAATATAAATTTGGAATTACAAGGGAAGTTCGTGGCTTTTTCAGGCTTCTATATTCCATAATTTATGCATAATTCTGCTTAGATTCTCATAAGGTCATCTTTTAATTTGTTCCTTTTATAGACCTCATAAAGGTAACTTCCACCAGCCTTGATTCATAATTTCTTTCTGTTGGAAATCATAGACTGTTTTAGTCTTTTTATTTGCAGTTCAACTCATTCAGTAAATAGAATGACTTTCACACTTTCAACTTTTTGATGTGGAGATTGAAGTTCAAGGTTTCATGGAATTATGGTGGATCAGTCCTTAACATTACGTCCTTTAGTTAGCATTAACCTAATATTGATAATGTCAAGTTGATAAGTCAACCTAGCACAATAGAGATCTTCATCGGCATCTGCTTTATCTGCCTGCTGATATCTGCTCTCCTACATAAGATAATGTAACTATTTGTGTGTTTTTCTAGAATCTTCCCAGAATTTTCATGATTAATAATAGTCCTTATAGTGTACTAGACATGATTGACTTTTAAACAGGGTTGTGAATCATTACTGTTTTTGCAAGTGTAAAAATGGTTGTTTCTCAACTTGTTTTATCTGTATATAGACACAAGAAGCATGTGTCATAATTTTAAAAGTATATTTAATTGTTTCTGATGAAATAGCTTTTTAAATGGGTTTACAAGAGAAGAGTACAGGTTCTTGTAAGCTTCTACTATACCTTTCTCATGTGGGATTAAGTGTATGTTTGTAGGTGTAGGACTCTGCTGTTGCATTATTTATTGGATTAACTTAACAAAACTTACCTTTGTATAGATATGTTGCAGTCGGAAATGAACCTTTTTTGGAAACATACAATGGAAGCTTTATCCAATCGACCTTTCCAGCTCTTCAGAATGTTCAGTCTGCGCTTATAAAGGCTGGGTTGAGCAATCAAGTAAAGGTGACTGTACCACTGAATGCTGATGTATATGAGAGCTCAACTGGCCTTCCATCTGGGGGTGACTTTCGAGCTGATATCCATGATCTCATGATTAACATTGTCAAGTTCTTGAGTGATAGCGGATCACCATTTACTGTGAATATCTATCCTTTCATAAGCCTCTACATTGATCCCAACTTTCCGGTTGAGTACGCATTCTTTGATGGAAATGCAACCCCTGTAAATGATGGTGGGACATCCTATTACAACATGTTTGATGCTAATTATGATACTCTTGCTTCCGCCTTACAAAAGAATGGATTTGGAAACTTGCCTATCATTGTTGGAGAGATTGGATGGCCTACTGATGGAGATAAGAATGCTAACTTAGTTTATGCTCAACGATTCAACCAAGGTTTTATGTCACATATTTCAGATGGGAAAGGAACCCCATTGAGGCCTGGACCAATTGATGCTTATTTATTTAGTTTGATTGATGAAGATGCTAAGAGTATTGATCCAGGGAACTTCGAACGCCATTGGGGGATATTTACATATGATGGAAAAGCCAAGTACGCCCTTAACCTTGGTACTGCAAATTCAGGACTTTTAGTTGAAGCCAAAAATGTCCATTACCTGGAGCGGAAATGGTGTGTGATGAAGCCATCGGCCAAGCTTGACGATCCAAATGTCGCACCAAGTGTCAGCTTTGCTTGTGGACTTGCTGACTGTACAAGCCTTGGATATGGGACATCTTGTGGAAATTTGGATGCTAGGGGGAACATTTCATATGCGTTGAACAGTTACTATCAGATACAGAATCAGGTTGACACTGCATGCAAGTTTGAGAACGTTTCAATGATCACCAAAAATGATCCGACAACTGGAACTTGTAGATTTGGGATAATGATCGAACAATATTATGGAGGTGCAGGATTCCCTCAGAAGTCATTGGGTTTGGCTGCAGGTTTGATTCTGTTTTTGCTAACAATTCTATGAACTCAAGGGCTCCCATATTTTAGATGTACCATTTCTCGTCGATATGCTGTAATGATAGCTAAGAAAATTGCAGAAATTACATGGCTGTAGTCAATTTTTTTTAGCAGTCCAGAAACCAGGGTTTGGTTTAATTTGAATGTTTAGTACTGAAATTTGATTCCTCATTTCTAGAACTAGATTGTAGGAAACATTTTTCATGCATTTATAGTAAATGCAGTTTGTGAAATGGAGACTTAAATAGATTGTATTCAGCGTAGTTGGCAGCAAAAGAATATGGCTTCTGAGAGTGAACCTAATAAACAACGGCCACGGTCAAATGGTCTGAGGGGGCCAGGCATTGCTTGAAGCTACTTTTTATGTATCCATCACCATTCATTACTTCTCTCTCGAAAGGAAATGGAGAGAAGTTTAATACATATAATGATTGTGCAAAATTGAAGTCTTCTCATTGGTGACCCATTAAAGTTTATCATTCTAAAGAAGTTCCAATGTCACAGTTGAAGACGAAAGAGTTCTCTAACTGATTCTTAACCACAGATCTTTGGACATGCATGTATATGTTGTGTATTCTTTTTCTTACCAACTTATATACTTGCTATTTATAAGCTTAATCGACAAAATTAGCTCTTTTAATAGTTTTTACTTGTCTTAGTAGTTGTCAGCTATTTGACCAGTGTTATATCAAATGTTGAAAAGAGCGAGTAATGTTTATATTTCGTCTTCTCAAACTCTAGGTGCTAGTATAAAAAGCTATAAATAATAGAAATTATCAGCTATTTGACCGGTGTTATATCAAATGTTGAAAAGAGTGAGTAATGTTTATATTTGGTCTTCTCAAACTTTAGACAATTGTATAAAAAATTACGTTATTCAAAACTATAAATAATTAAAGTAGTATTTTGACTTCGTTAAAACACTAAATATTACCGAGTGTTCAATGGCTTAGCTTTTAAATTAGTGTCTAGAGTTTGAGAAAGCAAATTACAAAAGGTTTCTCTTTTTAATGTTCCAAGAAATGTTAGTAATAGCTAATTTTGCTTAACCTGTCATTAAATAATATAAAAATATACGTTCAATGCATTAAAAAAAAAAATATAATAATATCAGCCTCTCACAATGAAGAAAGCCCATCTCCTAACGCACAAGCTCTATTCCATGTGCTTGTCAACCTAAAATTTATTTATTTTTGTTGATGATAGGATAAAATAGAAGGTGTTCGGCTGCTTATAAAGCGTGAGAAAGTGAAAGAGAGGAGATGGGTTTCATTGTGCAAGTGAATGATAAATTGGATTGTGAGTGGCAATGGAGACGGCTTAGCCGTTATGGAGCTGGCCTTCGGCCGATTTGAACCAAAAAAGATAACGAGTCTACCCTCAAATCAAACCCTAACCCTTTCTTTGGATGGGAGGTATTTTTCGAAGGAATTAAAATAATTATGGAAAATATCTTGGGAAAAAGGAAGCTCAGAAAAGTGTAGGGAAAATTGAAGAAAGTGATATTTTACCTAGGTATATATGTTCTGAATCTCTTCAAATTGGAGAGAAAATAATAGAAGTATGACTTTTACTTATTTTTATTAAATTACCCAAATACCACAAATCTATATATTTATATCATTATATAAGGAGAATCGTTGATTTTTTACTGGGCGTTGACATAACACTTCCTTTGGAAAGAGAGAATTCATAAGATTTGAATACTTATATTTAACTAATTAGAGAAAAAAAATTGTAAGTTTTTGAAGAAAAATTTTATTTTCCATTAAAAATTCTCTCTAATTTATAGTTTTTACGGGAGAGTTTTAAATACTATGATAGTTTTTATATATTTATGTATGCATTTTTTATACTTCAAGTCATTACTCCAAGGTAATAAATGTTCTCACTAATTTTTCCATCAGTATTTCATATTATATACTTTTTTATTTTAATTGTAACATGTAAATACTATATGAATGTTGTTTTTCCTTTCAAGTTTATTATATGAATAACTCACTCGTTAATTAAGATAAAAATTTTCAGTTTCACATGATATATTTGAACCATATTATCTATGCATTGTATGTACTTTAATTCTTAGAAATTTATTTAACACACATAGTTTATATCTCAAAAACAAATATATTACGTAACCGCGTAAAGCGCTGGAACGCTTAATATATATGTAAAGAAGGATCATGGAGCTTTTCTTGGTTGCCGATGTGGCACATTATTTAAAAAATAAAACTCCCTAAATTTTCAGCAATTTTATTTTTCTTAGCTCGAGAAAATTTTACCTTTTAAACTTTTAAAATTTAATTATTTCCTTTTCAGTATTTTTATTTGCAATTTAATTTTTCTCTTTTGATTACTTGATGTTGACATTTCTACTTAAATTTAAATTGATATTAAAATACTAAAACAAACCTATATTTCTATTGTTTCTAAGTATTTCATCTTCTTAATTGAATTTTGCCAAATTTCTCTTCCTTTTCATCTGAATAAATTGAAATTAAAATACTAAAAATCCTCTTTCCATTAGGGGATGAGATGCTTACAATTTCTCTTTTAGATTGTCGTTTTACCGTAGACCAAAAAAACCTACAAGAGAATTTCTTCCAAAAAGATATGTAAATTGAATTTTCCATGTCAATAATATTTGGGATTTTTAAATTTACTTCGCAATTTTTATGGCTACAGTTGCATGATTCAAATTAAACTGAATTTACCATAAGAAAGACTGCATGTGTGTTTTTTCAGATTTTGATTTAAAATATAAAAAATTGAAATCGACGTAGAATTAATGGTTTTAGCCTTTAAAAATTACATATAATATATATAGTAAAATAAAATTTTCGACATTTATACAGTATATATAAAGAAAAAGTTTAAGATTCTTTTTTATTCACTATTCTTTTTTTCTTTTTTTTCAGTATTTATAAATTTATTTCTAATTTGGTCGAAAATTCAATTTGGTATTTTACTTTGTCGGCTAAAAGAAGAATATTGAGGCTTTACATTGCTTTGTTTGTGGTGTTTGCGTAGTTTAATTTTTTCAATTTCATTATCATTTTATATTTTGCTAATTTTGGTTAAGTTTTGTTTACTTTTGCAAGGATTGAAGTATGTGCAATAAAAGATGATGTAAATCTATTTATGCAATAATGAATTAATTATTACATTTTAATATGTTTCCTTAATTACGTCCTCTCAATAAAGTTAAATCTCTAAAAAAAATAAAAAATAAATATTTAAAATCTTTCTATAAGTCCACTTTATTTTTAATAATACGGTGACTTCTACTCAATACACTATCTTATATTTACACTTAAAATTAAAAACATAAAATATTATAGAGCGGTGCGAAGTGCGGGTTACCGCCTAGTATATATATAATTCTGAAGCAAATAAAACTTCTATAAGCCCATAAAATTGACGTCTTGCTTACTCGCAAGTTTCTTTCGTCTCTCGTATGAGTAGTTTATCGTCTTGCTTACTCGCAAGTTTCTTTTTCCTTTGAATGGAGGCTGACAATCTTTCCGTCGATATGACTAATCTCTCCGTCGACGACGATAGTGATGAGGGTATTATTTTTAAGGCAGATGAGATTAGCACAGAGGAGGAGGAGGACACTAACCCTAATCTTTGTTTGGTGGGTCGATTTATATCAGACAGATCCATCAATTTTATGGCTATGAAATTGACATTAGCTTCGTTAATGAAACCAGTCATGGGGATGCTGATCAAGGAGTTAGAAGGGGGGATCTATACCTTTCAGTTTTACCACAAAATTGATATGGAGCGAGCCCTCGATATGTGCCCATGGACTTTCAACAGGAGTTAGAAAGGGGATCTTTATACCTCCATTTTTACCCACAAAATGATATGGAGCGAGCCCTCGATATGTGCCCAGGACTTCAACATATCAACGTTCTTATCCTGGATAGAATGGAGGGTTTTTACCCATCCCTAAGGTACGTTGAATGGATTGTAATTTATGGATTCACCTGATTGGTTTACGCCCTGGATAAAGTCAGATAGTTTAGAATAAGGGTTGGCTGAATGATTTGGGATTTTGTGAAGACTGACCCTGAGAATTCACAAAGAAGAGAGGAATCTTCGCGTTCGTGGTTAAATGGGATATCCAATAAATCCCATTCGTGAAAAGCCAGGAATGTTGAGGCAGGAGACAATTCGAGACTGGTTTGGGTCCACCCTCGAGTAGAACGAACTTCCTGGCGTTGTTGGCCTTCATTTGTGGTATAGAGAAATTTTGTCCTTTGCCGGTATTGAATGATGAAGCTCCAATGATTAGGAAGTTTGGTCCCCATCTAAGAGCTAATCCACGACGTTCACAGCTCTCAACAGGGGCAAAATGGCTTCGCGATGAAGGCTATGTTGGACACGGCGACGCTCATAGAAACGGTGATCGGAGCCCAGGGGTATGACGACACAATTTTGGAGAGTCCATGATGGGTGGGATGCAATCTCCTTATTTTTCGAAACAAACCTCCAATGTAGGCGTGAATGTGGGAGTTAATAAGGAAGGAGATCATGCAACGATTGTGGATGAGAATTTGGATTCAAGTGCAGTAGATGGTATTTTAATGAATGATCCGAAGAGAAAAAGAAAGGGCCAGGAGGAGGAGAGTACTATAGCCCAAGATATCAATACAGAATATGGGTCTCCAACAGACCAACAACATGAGTCTTTCAAGGATCCAAAAAACGGGAAAGCGGCGGGTTCTGGTACTCAGGCCCGCCAACAGCAATGAGTCTGTTAAGTTGGAACTGCCGAGGGCTCGGTAATACCAAGGCAGTTCAGAATTTGCGATAGATAGTTTGTGAAAAGCGTCCTAATTTTATTTTTCTTGTTGAGACAATTTGTAATTCAAATAAAGTTAATGAAATACAGTCCTCATTAGAATATGATGATTCTTATGCAGTCGATAGTAATGGTCACAGAGGCGGGCTGGCTCTTTTATGGAAGGGGGTTAGCAGTGTAACTATATTAGGCTCTTCTCCTCATTTCATTGATGTGAAAGTGGTTGTTCAAGGTTAACAGGCTTCTATGGGCAGGCTAATAGAAGTAGAAGGCATGAAACTTGGGGTTTGTTGGGTGACCTTGCTTTGGTTTCTACTCTCCCATGGGTTTGCGTTGGGGACTTCAATGACATCTTATATAATTCTGAGAAGAGAGGTGGCCTTCCACAGCCGGCAAATTTACTCCATGGATTCCAAAATGCTGTTATGAGAGCTGATCTCTCGGACTTAAAATTAGACGGATACCAGTTCACTTGTGATAATGGTCGGGTAGGGACTGACCATGTGGAAGCTAAGCTTGATCGATGTCTAGTCTCTGAGGGATGGCGGCATTTGTTCCGTATGTCTAAAGGGTTGGTCCTTGACTTAACTACTTCTGACCATTTACCTTTATTTATCCAAGTTCAAGTTTATGTTCCCCGGCAGAGAGTGCATTTGTTCCGCTATGAGAACCACTGGTCTAGGGAGCCAGAATGTCATCAGGTGGTTGAGGATTGTTGGAGACTTCATGGAGGTGTTAATCTAGTTGAGAAACTTGCGATTTGTAGTAAATTTCTTGATGAGTGGGGGCAGAAATATCGATGCAAATTTAAAGTGGAGCTGGATGAGTGTAGACACAAATTAAAGCAATTGAGAGGTAGGAGATCACCGTTGGATCGTCAAAACTTTCTACAGGCTAGAGCAAGGATCGCTGAAATATATATGCAACGTGAGCTATTCTGGAAACAAAGGGCAAAGGAAGATTGGCTGCAAGGGGGTAATCAAAACACACGTTTTTTCCATGCTAAGGCATCTGCTAGACAAAAGAGAAATCGAATTGAGCAGCTGAAAGATGTGAATGGGGAGTGGCAGAATTGGGATACAGGGCTTAGTGAGGTGATCTTGCATTATTTTGTGGATTTATACTCAGCACAGGCGTAGATGTGAAAGGGAAGTGGCAAAGAATGGATACAGGGCTTAGTTGGAGGTGATCTTGCATTATTTTGTGGATTTATACTCAGCACAGGCGTATCCCAGATAATATTATCATCCTGGTTCCTCAATGTGTGTCTGAGGATGAATAAATCAGTTTTTGCTTGAGGAACCTTTTTTCAGCAAGAGAAAGTGAAGCAGGCTTGTTTTTTAGCATGGGTTGCGAAAAATCTCCCCGGGTTGCGATGGGTCTGAAACCTAGGATTTTATCAGCGACATTGGAATATTATGGAAACTGACGTGAAGACCTTTGTATTGCTTGTGCAAATTCAGGGGTACAATTTCCTAATTGAATTGGAACGAAACAGTGTTGGATTTTAGTTCCAAAAAGCAAACTCCTGAGAGTATTGGCTGATTTTTCGCTGCCATTGCTTTTGTGCCAAGTGCTTTACAAAGATCATAGCGAAGTTAATGTATTGCGAATAGGCCTCAAAGCATTCTTCCTCATGTTATTTCTCCCACTCAGAGTGCCTTTTGTGGAGAAAAGGCATATCCAGGACAATTCAATAATCGCTTTTGAAATCTCTTTCCATTATTTGAGAGCCTCGAAAGCATGGTCGGTCGGATTTGCTGCCTAAAAAGATATTAGTAAAAGCCTATGATAAGACTTGAATGGGGTTTTTTAAAAGCAGTAATGGGAAAGGGTTTTTTTAGCGAGAAAGTTGGGTTTGATTTGCTTTAATTTTTGTATCTCTTCATGTATCTTATAAAGTGTTGCACAAGGGAGTTTTAATTGGTCCTAGTTATTCCAGAAAGAGAAGGAATAACGCAGGGGGACCCTTAAGTTCCATACTTATTTTATTAATCTGTGCTGAAGTTTTGTCCCGATTGATTCAAGCAAAGAGAGAATTGGGTTCTATTCATGGATTAAAGTGAATTTCTGGAGGCTCCCAAACTGTGTCCGCATCTGTTCTTTGCAGATGATAGTGTTTTGTTCTATTAAGGCCACCGAATGAAGTCAGACGGTTTAGATTATTGTTGCAGGACTATGAATTAGCATCAGGTCAGGCAATTATTTTAATAGTCTTTGATTATTTAGTCCCTAACACCGAAGCTACCATAAAGATGGATATTTGTTTCTCTGTTACAAAGTTCGGAGAGCCATGATGATCTTGGCACTTATCCTGGGACTCTCCTAGGTCGATGGGGCGAAATAAAAGGATGTGTTTTGGCTATCTTAAGGACCGTGATGGAAGAAGCTAAACTCATGGAAAGGCAAAGAATTATCTAGTCTGGCAAAGAATTTCTCTTGAAGACGGTTCTCACAAGCCGATACCGAATTAATGTTATGAGTTATTCTTAATTCCCCCAAATCTCTTTGTGAGGCACTTGAGAAGATAAGTGTCGATTTTGGTGGGGTACGAACAGAAATAAACATGGTATTCACTGGATGAAGTTGGGAGCGCCTTTGTCGGGATAAACAAGCCGGAGGACTTGCATTCAAGCACGCTAAGGAGTTCAATATTGCCCCTTCTGGGGAAGATTGGATGGAAAACTGTTGAGGAACCCAATTCTCTTATTTTCCCAGACTCTTAAAGGCGAGGTAATTTTTTGCCAAACATACGTTTTCTCGTGGAAGCTCCTTTGGGTAGTAAAACCAAGCTATCTTTGGAGGAGCAATCGGAGAGCCAAGCATTCGGGAGAGCCAGGAGATTATCAAAAAGGGGTTTTACTGGAAGGTGGGAGGAGGCGAACGAATTGCTATTTGGACTGAGCCGTGGCTAAGGGATGTTGTTAGTCCTTTCATTACTACTCCGTTTGATCCTAGATTTGGTGTCTATTATGTCCATGATTTGATTGATAATGGCCGGTGGAATTTACAGCTTATAAGGGACACATTTAATGCTCGTGATGCTGATCTCAATTTGCGTACTCCTTTGATTGCTGGAGCAGTAGATGCAGTTGCTTGGAGGTTTGAAGAGAGAGGTAATTACTCAGTGAAGTCAGCATATAAAGCTCTCACAGTAAAATCCCATCAAGTTGTGCCTTCAAATCCAGTTAATGTGTGGAGTCGATTATGGAAAATCAGAGCACCACCACAGGTCACTAATTTTATCTAGTTAATGGCATCCTACCAACTCGTGATCATCTAAGAAAAAAAAGAGTGGTGGTTCCATCTCATTGCCCATTATGTAGTCAGTGTGATGAGAATGATCTTCATTTACTGGTCAATTGCTCTTTCTCAAAGCAAGTTTGGCAAGCTTCTTTCTTAGGTTGGTACTCACCTATTGTGAACTCTTTTCAGGAATGGCTTAGTCAAATTTTTCGCATTTTTAATGACAAGGATGCAGCAATGGCATTGACTGTGTGCTGGCAAATTTGGAAGTCTCGCAATAATGTGATATGGAAGCAACAATTTCCATCGGCTATGGCTATATGGATTATGGATGAGGGCGTGGAGGTTTATTGAGGATTGGTCGAAGGCAACTGCTGTTGTGGGAAGACGTCCTGCCACTGTGATTAAATGGCAGCGACCTGAACTTAACTGGGTTAAAGTTAATGTCGATGCGGCAGGGACAGTGGGCGACTCTTGTGCTGGATTTGGAGTGGTAGTAAGAGACAGTAATGGAGCTGTGCTGGGATTGAAGATTGGCAGGTTTGGAACGGGCTTAAGGCCAAAGGAAGCTGAGGCTATGGCAGTCAAAGAAGCTTTAAGCTGGCTGGAAGGAAAAGGATGGAGCAAATTAGTTGTCGAAAGTGACAACTTGATGGTGATAAATGCACTAAATGACAAGTCTTATTTGGATGGTACTGTATTTGGTGATATTATCTATTCTATTTGTCAGATTTCTTCACGGATTAGAAGTGAAGTTAAGTTTAGACATATTTATCGTTCGTCAAACGAGATTGCTCATGGGCTTGCCCAAGCATCTAGAACATTGTCGAATGTGGGGGAGTGGTCACATGATTTCCCTCCCTTTGTAATATCTATTTTAAGTTTGGATGATTAATATATTCCAGCTTTCTTCAAAAAAAAAAAAACATGGGACTGAAATCTCCACAAGAGAGCAAGACCACTACTATGTCCCACACAATCAACCACAAACGCACCAAAAAAAAAAAAAAAAAAAAAAAAAAAACTTCTATAAAGTTGACTTGGCACTCTATTGCTTGAGCTTTTCTTTTTCTGTTTTTTTATAAATTTTATAATTTTTAATAACTTTTTAAATTTTTTCTTTTTTCTTTCTACATTTTAATTTAATCTTAATATTTAGTAAGAAGATAGAAAGTAAGTTAATTAAATTTTGAAATCAAATCTTATCTATTTATATTTGTACATAAATAACTTAGAGATTTTAGCTATTGGCTTCCATAACAGAGCACTAAAGAAGAGTCTCCACACTATCCTTTCGGACAAGTTGTAAAGAAGGTTGATTTTTTTTTTTTTTTTTCCTCTTATTGGGAATTTATAGTTGAACAAAGTGAAGCTTTTACTGTGTATATTTAATTCTCTAATTCAGATTATTGCTATTTACTTCTGTTTTTTTATTTTTATTGCGGGAGGAAATAAAGGTGGAGATTGAAGATTCAATTTAACTTATTATTAGCACAAAAGTCATTGATGAATCGACTAAATCTGCAAGAGTGAATATTTATTTCTGTGTATGATGATTATTATTGAATTGTATATTTAATTTTTTTAGACACGATTTTCTTATAATTAAATTTTTTTTTTTTGTGATATGATATGTCCGTATCAATATATAATGGGGTAGTTAAATCCTGATACAAATTCTCTCCATAATAATAATATTATACTGATGAGCAAAATATAACATTTGTACATTTAATTCTTGAAATTAGCATGGAAATTCGAATAACTGCTTCAATATATTGATATTTTAGTATTTAAAGTTAATAAACAGTTAAATATGAAATTAAATTCAAAATATTAATTCTTAATATTTATGTAGATTATGAAATAATATAAATGTATTAAAAATAATTTGTAAATTATTATAAACTATGAAGTATAATATATAGCAACAAAACAATCCGTGCAGTGCGCAAGTTTTCACCCAGTTAATTAATAAACTTTGATACTTTCTTGAATACTCCATGATTTAAATGAGGGTATAATTATTAATTTTTAATGATCATATTTTCTGTCCTGAAATATTTTACATTTGCAAACAGAGAAAAATAAATTTAGTTTCTTCCCTGTAAAGAAAGTTTGACAATTCCTCACGATTTTCCTCTGTTATTTTTCTTCCTCTAATATTTCCCTTACTCTTCTTTCCATCTTTCCAAACAAAGGGTAAGGGACCCAATTGAGGTCAAATTCCTCCATATTTGAAATCTAAAAAATAATAATAGCAACACTTTTTCAAATTTTATTTTATAAACCATTTGTTTTTATAGAATAATATTTTTTTTCTTAAAAATAAAGACTCCCTCTCTCTCTCTATTTGATTCGATTCAGTTATTCAGTATTAAAACCGAATCAAACTTGAAAGGGTCATTCAGTTCGATTTTTGTACCACCCTAATTCTGAGTTCTTGTTCTGATCCAATTATCATCGCAAAACAATCATACATTCTGAAGCACACTAGAAATACAGAGGCCATGATCATAGATCAACAAACACTCAGTGACACAAGAAGCTACCAACCTAATGTACATGAGACAAAATTCCAAAATTTGGTTACGATCAAGTTCCGATTGAACACTACTAACAAGCAGAAAAGTGCCCAAAAAATTTTAATCAATGATGCTTTGATCCCTTGAACAAAATTTTTTTTGGGGGGTCTCAAGGAAAGCAAGCTAAATATCTTCAGTCAGGAAGAATCTGCTCACCGTCTGCATCTGCTTCTGTCTCAATCTTAGGCTTGCCAGCTTGCCCAGCTCCTGGGGCCTGTTTCTTCTTGATCCCACTTACAATGTCGTCAATTCTCAGAAGCATGGAGGCTGCTTCTATTGCTGTCTTGAAGGTTTGTGCTTTTACATTATATGCGTCCCATATCTGATCATATAATAAAAAGACACTTGTCAGATAAAGTAGATGACATGTTTTTGTCTTTTAACTTCCAACACAGCAAAAGAAACTAGTACAACAGCAAATCTAGTAAAATGTACAAGAATCTGAGGAAACAATTGAAGAACTGTACGTGTAGTGAATAAATTAAAAAATGACATCACCCATGCCTCAAGATCATAAAAGAAATCACACATCCCATAAATTCAGATTATGCATATCTAAAAGAAAGCCAGAAATTTATTTCAGAAAGAAACCATCTAACTTCATCTGTACAGAAGTTCCAATGGAGAATCAAATTCTACCATAATGAGAAGAGTAAAATGAAAAATATTGCCGTACCTTCCTCTCTTTCATATCAGTAATTTCGCCAGTGTTCCCATCAATGCCAATCCATGCATTGTCACCATTTGCATGCTGAGACATACACATAAAAGGAAAAAAAAAAAAAAAAGATTGATTATGTTAGAAGTTGAACTATTGTTCTCAAAAATATAAACAAAGCACCTTAAAAGTTCATACTTTTCCTTGGAGCGCAGTCATGGTCCGAATCACATTAACACCACAATTCTGAGCCAAAGTTCGTGGTATAGCCTCAAAAGCTATTGCAGCAGCTTCATAAGGCCACTGTTTTACGATCACAAACCAAAAATATAAATAAAAATATAGAATTTATTCACGACATTTTAAAGAACTACTGGGAGCTAAATTTACTGGAGCGATCTGCTTATACTTTAAGAAAACCATTCACCTTTTCTATTCCTTCAATGGACGAACTCTTTTGCTTCAAAGTGGCAGAGACAGTTAACTCTGTAGCACCACCACCAGGAACAAGTTTTGGATTCTTAAGTATGTTTCTGGCCACAGACATGGCATCCTGTGTTGAAATTGGAAGTAACCTTCAGTAATTCTATGGTTATGCATGAACAGCTTTTGGACATCAATGAATTGCGTACCTGCAAATTTCTTTCCACTTCATTCAGCAGATCTTTACTGGCACCTCTCAAGAGAACTGTGCAAGCCTTTGGATCTTTGCAATCAACAATGAAAGAAAAGAACTCATCCCCAATTTTCTTAACCTCGAATAGCCCAGCTCCAGTACCAACATCAGACTCTTGCAATTCTTCTGGTCTGTTCACAATAACAGCCCCACATGCCTTTGCAATTCTATTATTGTCTGTCTTCCTCAGCCTCCTGATTGCACTGACACCAGCCTTGCTCAGATAATGGCATGCCAAATCGCTAAGACCTTTTTCTGTTATAACCAGATCTGGTTTAAATTTTAGAATCTGCATACACATGCCCTCGATATATTCCTCTTCCATTTTCAATAGAACTCCCCAGTCTTCTTCTTTAACCAACTCAGCATTTGTTTGGTTCTCGCCTTTCTTGTATTCAAGGGGGCAATCAAGAAGAATAATACGTGGATTCACAATCTTTCTCCTCATTTTGCCAGGGGCAACCACATCTTTGTTAAACGGTATCTCGCCTTTCTTGTATTCAAGGGGGCAATCAAGAAGAATAATACGTGGATTCAACAATCTTTCCCTCATTTTGCGCAGGGGCAACCAACATCTTTGTTAAAACATAACTCCCTTTGGAGAACTTTGGAATCTTCCAACTGAACCACCAGGTACCTTCTCAACCTTAATTGTACTCTTGATATCAACTTCTCGCAATCCCTTGGCCAAGATCAACACCCACTGTGCTGGTGGCCATCAATTGCTAGATCCTGGAAAGTTAAATCAAAGCCAACACATAATAGAAATAACCAACACCAAATTTCAAAATGCTGAATAACATAACTGTTTTTGAATCACAGTAATACTCCATTGCAAAGCCTATTGAAATCGAATGACAGAGATACTTATACAGCAATCAAAGTCCAAATTGACTAGTGAAACTTTTGTCCCTATACAACTCTTAACCAGCCCATCATTGGTGCACCTGCCCATGCATATACCATATGTTACTAACACGAAACTAAAAGACAAGAAATGTCGCCATGAAACTTTGTAGAAAATTATTCCTAATGAAAATGCCAAATTACATTTCCAGTAAACTAATCCACACTAGTTTCTAAGATAATAATTAATTAATTAATTAATTAATTAATTAATAAAGGTCTTTTAGCGCACTTGAAAGGCACGTGAATGTTTGAATATAAAAAAAAAAAAAAACTTTAATCCCTTTCTATTCCAGGATGGAGATGCACTTGATCAACCAAAACTAAATCTAGATATGAAAAATAACCATAAAAGAATCAGGAAAA
>NW_023591682.1:1391301-1407022 GCF_014843425.1 Jatropha curcas | reverse complement strand
ATAGGTTGGATTAACGACGGATCTACATTGTTAATGGTGTTTTTACTCCTTGCAAAAGCCAACACAGTTTTTAAGTTGTTTTTCAGTCCAACAGTTTTGTTTGGTTCTTAACTAACCAGAGCTCAAAGTATATGGCAAGTTACAGAGGGCTTTTAATGAAGGAAGCAATTTGGGCTTCAAAGGGATGGGCTTGAAGTGAAATTGGGGTTAAATTAGGCAAAAACAACATTTTGTTTGTAATAATTGCGATAGTCCAAAGTGGCTATCACTTGGCAAAAAGAACCAAGTTTAAATCAAATGCAAAGGAAGAAACATAATCGACATTCCTTGATTTCATTTTGTCCAAGAGATGATTCTAGAGGAAGGATCAGGTTCAACCTCAGAAGATTCAGTACTAATTGAATAATTCCTGCTGATATGATGACCAAAGTGGTGACAGCTCAGTTGAAACACTGTTTTGGACTTGAATAAATTGTTAAAAATGAATTCATTGGCAACTTGCCAAGCACATTTCTAGAACATTACAACTTGTTAAGAGAGAGCAAATATATTTTTTTTGTTTGGTGGGATTTTTCTGCCAAGTGTGAGATTATTGGTTTAGTGGAAAATAAAATCCCTACCTATTCTTTGGAAACAGGATTTAGATATAGGATACTCTTTTGTGCTTATTATAAAGGAGCCTTAAGCTCTTCTTAAAAGTTTTTAAATTCATTCTTGTTCCTATATTCTTGTCTTCTATAACCTGTAGTTAGATAAGTTTCTCTTTCCTCTCTCCAATTTGTATATTTTCTTTAGTGATATTATATATTATATTTGTGTAGTGTCGATGGACATTAAGCAAAAAATTGGCCGAATCTCTCGTTAAAGTTCTGGTGTTCTCTCTTAATTTATTGCCTTTGTCTTTATTTTAATTTAATACTATTGTTGGCAAAATAATTTTTTAGCTTGGTTATTGCTAAGTTAATTTATTTCTGAGGTAATCTGTGTCAACACACGAATTTAGTCCAAGTAAAGTGATTTTAAGTGAGACCATTTGTGACTCCTCACTTAATCTGGAATTTACCTGGTGTTAGTTACTCAGGTACAGTATATGTCACTAAATTATTTTGGTGGAGAAAGCAATTTCCACAAACACTTAATTGGGTCTGCCACCCTATCTGTCAATGCATAAATCAACAATCAGATTTTGAGTCTCCTCCATGTGGTCACTCGATGGATGGTGATGTTTATGATGCCTCTTTTGTGCAGTCAGATCTTACCGATCTTCCCAGTTCTTTGCCAATCAAAAAGTAAAAACTTTAGAAGGATGGGGCTCGACAGCAAATCATTTCATCTGACCTCCAAGGTTTGACAGAGTATGAGCACAGCACTGGAAAATCTACTAAAGCCTGAATTGGAGGGCAACATTGAGAAAAGGCATTGCATTTGGCTCAGAAGCAACCGATGGCTGCATAGAGAGAGAGAGAGCATAAGATCTAAAAAGGCAAAAGTTGACAAGAGCAAGGCAAAGATCAATCTATGTACTTGGGTTGTAACTTATAATGCAATGTTGTAATTCATTGCCAACATTGGGGCCCAAGCCCTATTGCTATATTGGTGTTAAATTAATGTAAACTAATCATATGTTATATTATTTCAACACATATTAAACATTTAAAATATATAAAATTGTTATTGAATTGAAATTTTTCAATTTTTATAAGTTGAAATTTAGTAATCTATATATTTTTTAAATTTAATAATACAAATATAATTTATTATGGACATAAATATTATAAAATTTTCACTTATAGAAGATTTGTAAAAATATATTTAAGTAACAGAAATTTAGATTCCAATTTATAAATTATTGTTTTTTGAAAATTTATACAATATAGTTAATTTTTACCTAATTAAGTTTTTAAAACTTAAACCTAAAAAATTCTAAAACTAAAATAAATTTTGTATCAGAATTCTATAAGTAAATGAATATACATATTATTTATAAAAAGTGTAAAAGAATTTGTAAAAAAAAGCAAAGATTTGCAAGTTAAATTTAATATGTGTGTGGACCTTAATGTGATTTGACATTTTAAATAAATAAAAAGTTAAAAAATTAGACATTAATAATTAAAAAAGGTAATTTTAAAATTAAGAATTTTATCTTGATAGATAAATAAAAGTTAAGTAAAAACTAGAATTATACATAATGACAAATTTTGTATGTCTTACTTCATAAACTTATTGCTATAAGTATAATTATTTAGTTAATTTTAAATTTGATGATTTATATTTAATGTTTTAAATCCAATTATGAAAGAAAGAAGTTATGCTATCAATAGAGAAATCTCAAATTCTTTTATTATAGATTTGTCCTTAAATTCATTTCAAAATTTTAGAATATCTATTTCAAATTTAGATTCATAATTTAATCTAAATTATATAAAAAAATATCAATTATTTCTAATTATGTAAAGGAACCAAGGCTAAAATTGCATGGAAAACTTGTAAAGGAATTTTCAAGTGATTATTAAAGGAAATGTTTAGTTTATATTCTCCTCCTATTTCTTTTTCCATGGTTTTTTATTTTGATTTTCATGAACTATGACACCTATGATTTTGCTTGTCTTATTGTGCTGACTTGGTGGAGATGTGATTATAGGTGCTTTTTAAGGTGATTAAAGGATGGTTAAGGCATGAGTTTAAGTGTCATGATTGCATAATTGGACCAAAATTGGAATAGATTTTAACTATTTGATTATATTTTAATGGATTAGTATTTGGTTAAATATGAAAGGAATATGTTAGATTAAGTGTTAGAAGATTTTTATGCATAAATTAATGGTGCAGGTAAGTTAAGAATGCTTAAAAGAAGGTAAAGTATTTGCATTAAGTCTATTTAACAATTGACATCCTGAAATTCACCCCTGTAATGTGACTTATTTAAATAGGTAAATGAATTTCAAAAAATTCATGCATTTAACAGAGAAGTATAAAAGATGTTGGGAATGGTTTTTGTTAAAAGTTCTAGTGCAATGAAATGAAGAGAATTTGGATGTTATAGCTTTAAGTTATATGTAGGTTGCCCTTGTATAGAATTTAGCAAAAAAGATTAGGCACTGTCAATTAGGCTATTTGACGTATGAAAATGAGCTCATAAAATCATGAAAGTATTGGAAGTAGCCCAAGATGTGAAGGAGGATACTATTAAAATTTAAGGACAAATGGATTTTGAGAAACAAAGAATTATAACTAAAGGAAGGCAGACTGCTCCATGTGATGGAAAGTCTTGTGTTCAATAATTTTTGTAAAAGAGTTTTATACCGCTTTAAAGATTATGTTTTTTAAGTATTCCTATATTTTTATTTATGATTTTAATTTCCATAAAAGAATTGATAAATAATTGGATATAAATTAAGTTCATGAATAAATTAACGACAAAATGGGTACTGTGGTCAAGCATAGTAAAATTCAGAGGCAAAGCAATGAATACGACATTCGAGATACTTAACTTGCATTCCTATGATAGTATATATGTGTTTATTGAAATATGTGAATATTAATTTTCAATGCCTACAGTTTTCTAGAAGGAAGTGATGGGAATAGATAATTCAATAGGGATGGGAAAAGAGTAAGGGGAGCCTTCAACTCAGGTTAGTGGCATTACTCTTTTCTTACTTTTTATCAAAATAATATTTGATTTCCACATTCCATTTCATAAAATGATTTTATGAATAAGAAGTGTTAAGTTATCAGGAAATTGAGTGAATGAAAGAATTCAAAAATTAGCTTTTTTTTTTTTTTTTTTTTTTGGAATTAATTTGGGATATATATACAGGAAGAAGGATAATTGTATTAGGATAAGGACTGTGGGAATCCTATATTATCTGTTAGTTAGAATTTATTTAGGAATCTAATACCTTTTTCTATTATGTTTTTATATATTTTATTGTTGTATATTATTGGTAGTCCCCCTGGTTAGATGGTCATTTATGTCCAAAAAAGGATGTTGACATGTATGATACAAATAAATATATAAAATTGTTTTATTTTATGCTTCTATTACTAATTATTCCATATGTCTTTTAAGTATGGAGTCCTTTGTTTTAAAGTATCAACTCAAAAAATGGCTCTATTTGGAAGAAACGAGGTGATGGTTTGCTTGCCCAAGGGGAACTTCAAGAGTCACCTAATTAAATGTGAGTGACTTTTTAGTATCTCACCTCTCTATATATATAGCTATCCTCTTACTTTTAGTATCTCACCTCTCTATATATATAGCTATCCTCTTACTTTGTTTGCCTTACTCTTGCATTTCTGAACATCAGAGCATCTCTCTCTAGAAGTCTCCTTTCTCTCTCTAAAAGTCTGTTTTCTCTCTCTAGTAAGTTTTATAGTTTTTTGTGTTATATGTCGTTTTGCTTTTGGCGGGCTCATGGGTTTGGCTAGTGAGGAGGATGTCCAAGTTATGTTTGACCAATCTAAGGATTAAGACAGTGAAGTTGTAAAATCTGGTACCAGTGGGCGAAGCCTCAAAAAGAGAACATTAGGATCACCATCATTTCATCGGACATAGATGAGGGTGAACTCTAGGACATAAGTTCCATGTGTGGTGTCACTTCGGAACAAAAATTAGTTCGCCCTTCTAAGTACATGAGGGCGAACGAGCCTTTAGATAGCAGCATATGATGTTATACAAAGAATCTTTTCGATCTGGGATTCCGTTACCTTTATCCGAGCCCTTAAAGTCTTTCTTTAATGATTATGAGTTCATTATCAGCCAACTCCATCATAATGGGTTGAGATTCATGTGTGGAATAATAGAGTTGGCTCTTAGGACTATCCTCACTACTCGGGGGGTGCAAGAGATGTACAATTTATATGATCGAGTTAATGAAGAGCACTGCTTGATTTAGGTGAAAAATAACTGTAACGTATTTGATAATCAGACGAAGATCTCTTCCCTAAAGAATTGGAAGCAAAAATATTTCATTGTAAGGCACCCTAACGGGTTTAGGGTGCTAAACTAGTGTCAAATGACCCCAGGCAACATCTTCCTGCCGCACCTACCCCTGAAGATAACTAATGTGTGGCTGTACTAAAGGCTAGGGGGTTGAGATCGATGAACCTTAAGCAAATAATAGCCGAGGGTTACCTAGTGTGTTTTCCTAGCAGACCTATGAGACCAAACCCTCTCCTTTCGGTACGCTTTGTTCCCATTGTATAGCCATTGTTCCCTTATACTAACACCTTTTAATTTTCTTTTTCTTTATTTTTCGTGCAGAGATGGCTCCTAAAAAGGTGAAGGCTTCCAAGATGTTGAAAATAGCTGAGGTAATGAAGAAAAAGGCCAAAGCGGAGAGCTTCAACAAGGGGATGCCTTTGGTCATACTTGACCCCCCGACGGTTGATGCTGTTGCTGCATCGGAGTCTGCTCATGTTAAGCATGGTCCTTTAAGTCCTCCAATCGAGCCTAGTAGAAAGAGGCCCTGTGAAGTAAAATTTCTAGTTCCTTCTCCTCCTCCTCTTAAGGTTGGCGAGGCCCTAGATGTCTGAGCCTACTTTCTATAAAAATATGGGCCAAACTGTAGTCTTCAAGCAACCAGCCTAGTCACGAGATGTCCCAGAACTGCCTCTTTCTGGCATATCTAAACTGGTATGAGTGCATGGACGACTTGGGTGTGAGGGATCTCACCAACCAATGTTTCTTTTAGGTATCTTTACCGCTCGATTTCTATGCCTTGCCTTCTTGGTTCTACTTTTTTCTAACTAACATGTAATAGTTTTTCTTTTCCAGGCCATAAATGCTAACAACCTCAACTATGCTCGCATAAATAAATTAAAAGGTGCATACACAAAAATGGAAGTCAAGAAGGTTCAATTGGGGGAAGCCTTGAAGAGCTTAGATTCTGCTATAAAAGAGCAGGAGGCTCAACACCAGGCGGAGATTGGAGCTCGGGATGCTGAGTGGCTGAAGGTTTAGGAAGAGAGACAAGCTCAAGTTGAAAGATCGAGGCCATAGAGGCCAAGAATCAGGAGCTAGAGGATGAACTGCAGGGGCTTCGGGATCAACCTCACCTCCTCACCCCCTCACTAGCGCTGCACCTCCACTCCATCGACACTAACCGCCGCCGCTGCCTCCTCTCTTCTTCTTCTTCTTTCTTTTTTTTCTTCTTTCTTTTCTTTCCTTTTCTTTCCTGCGCCTGCGACTCCATTGCTGGCAGAAGCAGATCGCGCCTCCACCAGCTCGATTGGACTCCGCCGCACGCCACAGCCGTTCTCCTCCGCTCGATCGCTGCTCCTCACGACCCTAGCCACAGCTCCGCCACTGTTCCTCCGCGCGCTCAGTCTTGTTGCAGCTCAAGCGCGCCGCCGACCTCTAGGAGTAGATCCGTCAAGCCTGCAGTTGCACCGCCAGCTGCTCCGCCACTAGATCGCACAGCGCCACCACTGCAGCTCAACTCCTGCGTCGATCTCAGGTGGTCTAGTCGCTTCCAGCACGTGTAGCTCCGATCCGGCACGAGTAAATCCCCGATCTAGCAAGAAAAAAAAAATATATTTGGGGTATAAATCAATTTTTGCTAAATTCTCAGAATTTATTTTAGTAATTTGGGTATAATTTAACTTAGTAATTTTAGTTAATTAAATTAATTTTAGTAATCTTGATTAGTTAATTTAAATTAGCAATTTTGATTAATTAATTAAATTTAATTTTAGTATTGATTTATTGATTAGTTAAAAATACTTGATTAATTAAATTTAATTCTAGTATTAGATAAATTTATTAGGAAATTTTGATAACAATAAAACTTATGAAATTAAAGAAAAATTAACAAAATATTGTTTATGTGAATACATGTGGAGGACGGGACTAATTGACTGGATTGATTGCCCGATGGATTGGGCTGTGATAACTTGAAAAATAATTGACTTGAGTTGATTGATGGATAGTTAAATTTTAGGGGAAGTGCTGCGAAATTTCGGTAGGAAATAAAATAGATTTCAGAAGAAAATAAATAAAATAGAGTTCGGTAGAAAAATAAAAATTTATTACAGAAAAGAAATTAAATATCGAGATTAAATTATGTAGAAAAATTTAGAATATAAAATAAAATTCTTAAGAGTGGTAAAGAAACATTTTTGTCTGATAGAATTATTTTTGTCTCATTCTTACTTTGCTTAGATCACCCGGGTCCATCTAGTGCTCCTCCCGGATAGAATCAAAGCTAGAGCTTTGTTCTCCACCACAGTGAGTAATAATAAATAATGCATGTCAACACTGCATTTGCATAACATTACATTTTTATATATTTACATATTGTATTTTCTCATATATTGTTATTTCTCAGTATATATTATTTATGGATCACTATATTATACTTATGCATAATTGCTGCATTTTGGAGAAATTGGTGTATTATTGATAAATGATTGTTTGATTATTTGTGTTGTGTATATACTGTGCTCTGTTTGTGTGGAGTTTGGGATGAGTGGTCACCATGGGTTTGGTGAGGACGTCGATAAATATGGTCCTGATGAACTGATGAAAATGACCGTCGGCCGTAAATGGAGGATCAGCTCCCCGTGTGCAACCTGATAAACTGATGAAATGATTGTTTGATGATATGGAAAAGAAAAGAGAGACATGTAAAATAAAATATTGAGAGGACTGTCAGTGAGGATTAGACCGGTCGGCCAGAATATGGGGGATTGGCTCCCGGTGCCACATGTTTGAGAGGATGGGCTGTTTGAGAGGACGGCTCTGTCGGGGGTTAGTTGACGCCACTGACTAATTTCCACGTGATGTGATTATTTGAAGGTGATATTTGTTGGGGGGCTGATATGATGACATATGAGTTGACCTGTTGTGTGGTTCGTGTGTTCATTCAGTATACTAGGGTGCATTTTGCTTGCCTGTATGTGGTGTGTATTATTTATTATTATTCACTGAGTTGCAAAACTCACCCCCAACAAATCTCTCAGGTACTAGGAAGTAGCCGGTTCGACTGAAGCTCTGCAATCTTCTCCGTAGAGATTACAAATGTAAAATTTATATTTCTATTATTTAAATTGGGTTGTATAAATTACTCTACTATCAGATTATTGTTGAACTCCGCAATTATAGGGTTGTGTATTTAAATTGGGCCTTACCATTTGCAATATGCTATAAAATTAATTATTATGGAAGTAACTGTAGGTGAACCAGTAAGCCCATACTGCGAATATGATTTATCGTGAATAGGCCTTGTTAAATTTTAAGTATTCTTGAGATTGGGCGAGATGGTTGAATATTTCTATAAACTTATATCGTAAATCATATGGGCTTACTGTTATTAAGAAATTGGGAGAGCTGTATAGATAGATTGCATAATTTAGGCTTACTACGGGCTTCGGGGGCCTTATATAGATAGATTGCATAATTTAGGCTTACTACGGGCTTCGGGGGCCTTAAGCTTACCTGGGCCCTAGTGCCGGTCCGGCCCACGGAAATGGGTCGTGACAGGAGGTCTGCCTGAGTCTTACAATAAATATTCTGGCAGAGCTAAGGGCTTAAAATCTGAAAGGGGATTAGAGCTGGGTTAACCAGGTATATCTCGAGCGATAAGGAGGAGGATGAACTGACCGATGGCGATCTTTTATTGGAAGATTGCCCTTCTTCTTCACTAAGCACCCCAGGACCCTCAAGTTTAAGATCCTTGGTTAGTTCTAAAGTTGAGCAACAGATGAATACTAGAGTCCCTTAGGATGTTAATATGATTCTTCCCGTGGGGCGAGACTCGAATGTTGAGTTACCCTTGGGGGAGGGGGCTGAATTAGATATATTAGGTGAAGACTTTATTTATTACTGTAGAAAAATCCTTTGTAACCTTTTGCAGTTAATTTAATGAAAAGCTCTTTATATATTTTCTTTAAGTGTTGGCATAATATCTATTTTTGAGTACTTCTGATAGAAATTTTCAATTTGAACTGGACTAGTGTTTGAGAGTACTATTTAGATTGGTAATTCGAGGTTCTAATATCGCACCTAAGCATTATTGTTTGAGTTGCCTTAACTTTGAACTAGCAGATTAAGGGGAGTGTTTAAATCTGAACTGCATAGATTGCTTAAGTTCAAACTGATGCATATATGCGAGAAAATAACTGAAAGAACATTAAAAAATTCTCTAAGTAAGATCCTTCAAGAAAAACTTAATCTATCATGCCTTCCTAATCTTTATGAGGCATGATATATTAAGTGAAAAAACCTAAGATCCTTTTTATTACTTTATCTTATAACTATTTTACACTTACTTAGTAGAAATACAATATATTTTCTTTAAATTGTCCATATTCCTTGATCGAGGTAGCTCGGTTGCATGAATCTTTTTGAGCTTGTACGTACTCGGACTTAGCTGCTTTGTGATTTTATAGGGGTCTTCCCAGTTCTGTCTTAGCTTGCCTACCCCTGCCAAACCCTTGGTTATCTTGACTTTTCGCCATACCTTATCTCCTTATTTGAATTGCCTACTTTGGACTTGCCTATTAAAGTATCTTCGCATCCTTTGCCTGCATGCCTCATCTTGGAATGTTGCACCTTCTCTAAATTCTTCTGCTAAGTCTAGGTTGATGTTCAAGTTTTCATTACTGCTGAGCTCTTCATGTCCATCTATTCTTTTGTAGGGATGCCTAGTTCTACTAGGACTACCGCTTCGGTCGGGTATACAAGGGAGAAGGGGGTTTGACCCGTTGCTTGCCTAGGTGTGGTTTTGTATGCCCAATAGTATGTTGTTTAGCTCCTTTACCCAGTTAGCTTTTTCTCCATCTAATCTCTTCTTTAGTCTCTGCAGTATGGTTCTATTTGTAACTTTGATGAGGCCATTAGTTTGGAGATGAGCTACCAAAGTGAAGTGAAGTTTAATGTGCCAGTCTTCGTAAAAAGATCTGAAGGCCCCTGAATCAAATTGTTTACCAATGTCAATAACAATCTTATGGGGTGTACCATACCTGAATATCATGTTATTCTTGAAAAAGTTGACGATCCAAGCTAGGGTAATGGTGTAGAGGGCTTTAGCTTCCACCCACTTAGAGAATTGACTAATGGCTACCACTATGAATTTTCTTTGCTAACTGTTATAGGAAAAGGTCCAAGGATGTCTACCCCCCATTGAGCAAAAGGCCAAGCCGAGCCTAAAGGTTGTAGTTTAGATGAGGCTTTTCTGGGCACACAGTCATATTTTTGGCAAGTAAGCAGTGGCAGACATATTGGTGAACATCCCTTTTCATTGTTGGCTAGTAATACCTAAAAGTAATATCTTCCTTAACATTGCGTCTGAGCCTTCATGGACCCCACAAACACCTTCATGTGTCTCCTTTATGATATAGTTGCCTTCTTCTTCAGTTAGGCACTTCGCCCAAGGATATGTTTTTGATCTCCTATAGAGTTCTCCATTTTTGAGCGCATAATGTGCAGCTTTCCTATAAAGCTTGATCACCTCTTGCCTGTTATCAAGTCGGACATAATTCAGTATGAAATCAATGATCAGATTCATCCAATTATCGCTAGCTGAGATATGAGAATTTCGCTTTGTTCATAGCTCAACTGGCTCTATTGTTCAAACATTACTTCTTTGGGCAACTCTTCTTTTCATGTTGCGATCTGGCTATGGCACCTACTTTTTTGTTGTTCGTTCGATTGATCCGGGCTATTTGCCAGGTGTTACCTTCCTCTTGTAGCTTGGATATGAGCGATAGAGCTAGAGAGTGGTATTTGGTTAGGTTTGCCTTTTTAGTGATGAATGTGCCTGATACTTGATTCACTACTAGCTTTGAATCTAGGAAGATGTGAAGTACAACAGCTCGTACTTCAAGAGTCAGTCTGAGTCCTGTGATTATACCCTCATACTCAGTGGCTATTATTTATTGTGGTAAAGTCTAGGTGGATAGCATATTCTGAGTCCTGTGATTATACCCTCATACTCAGTGGCTATTATTTATTGTGGTAAAGTCTAGGTGGATAGCATATTGTATCCTCAACTTCCCTAGTCCTTGCAATATGAAACCTATAGTGGCTCCTGAACTTCCCAGGGCACCATTGGTGAATAATTGCTAGGTATTGCTACTTGGATTTGCTACTTTGATCTCCAGTCGCCCTGTGTTCCTTAGAGAACTCGGCTACAAGATCTGCTAGTACCTGTGCTTTCATCATGTGCTTGGCAGTATGGATGTATACCTGATGTCAAATTTTCCCAACTTGATTGACCATTCTACTAACCTCCCAGAAGTTTCTACTCGGTACAAAACCTTTTTTAAAGGGTGGTTAGTTCAAATAAATATAATATGAGATTGAAAGGAATGATGTACCCTGTTTGTTGATATAAGGATAACAAATGCTAGTTTTTCAATGTTAGGTATCTAAGCTCGGCACCTCTAGAGGACTTTGCTGGTGTAATAGATGGGGTACTACTCTCCACCTTCTTCTCTGACTAGAATGGATATGCTACTATGTTTCGGTAGCAGCTAGGTACAAATATAAAGGTTCATTCCTCTTGGCCCTGCTCAGGAGAGGATTTAAAGATAGGAATTCCTTTTTCTTGTCAAAGGTGAGATGACACTCGTCGCCCCACTGAAAACTCTTCTATTATTTTAGGACTCTTTAAAAAGGCATGTATCTTTTATCCGAGCATAAGATGAAATGTCCCAAGGCTGTGATTCAGCCATTCAGTTGTTAAACTTCATGAATGCTAGTAGCTGCTTGCATCTCCAAGATCACCTTTATCTTTTCAGGGTTCACGTTGATTCCTTGCTGTGATATCATGAAACCTAAAAACTTGCCTGCTTTCACCCCAAATGTGCACTTGTCTAGGTTTAGCTTCACGTTAAATTTGTTTAGTGTCTCAAGTGCTTCTTCTAAGTCCTTAGGATGATTCGTGGCTGAGGACGCTTTATTTTTTAGAAACAATTGTATCGAACGGGCTGGATTTATTTTATTTAATAAAATTATTTTCTTTTATTAAAAACCCGTTTAATCCTCGGAAAAAAGGTTCTCTTTCTTTAGTAAGAGTTTTATTTTGGAGTCGAGACCCTTATTAGGGAAATTCTCGAATCAGCCGATTTCTTAGAATCGACTAATCCAGTTTTAAACCAGAGATAGGATTTAGGAGTTACTTACAAAATGGAAAGGTGTTAGACACCCTTTTGCCCTGACTAAGCCGGCCTCCATGTTGTCCAAACATTCACAATAATTTAATAATGCAATTAACTACAAATAGAGAAGTAAAATTCACAATAATTTAATAATGCAATTAACTACAAATAGAGAAGTAAAACCTTTTATGCACTTTTTGGAAAGCATGTCAAGCATACATTCAATCTCATCTGTACAACATAAATTATAATCAACCAAAGAAGGGGGGTGAGGAGAATAGAGTTACAAACCCCCCTAAACATTACATTCTACCCTTAAACCCTTCAAATTTCCCAAACCCAAATAATAATTACATTAAGCAATAATAGGAATCCCATTAAGGATCCTCTACATTCAACAATAAGAAACTTAAAAGATAAATTCAAACCACTAGCAACAATCATAAAGGATAACAAGTAACCACAGAATTACCATCAGAAGTTACATTATAATTACAAAGATCATAACACACATCAATCAGCTCCCATAATCATGACTATGATTAATGTAAGGTTTATACAATATTAACAAATTCACGTAGCTTAATAACAATCAACATTAAAAACTAAAGCAAGAATTCAAAAGAATTTAAAGGATAGAAATAATAAAGAATAGGAATAATAAAGTGCTAGTAAAGTAAAAGACAATAATTAAATGACATAAATTTAAAGGTTTTACATGATTTAAGCTCACAATCTTGATGTTCATCCTAGAAGGATGAACAAATCCATCAATCATTGCTCCAATGATGTTTTATGTGTTTATTTGATCCATATATGACATAATACGTATCATGAACCTTTTAAGGTCGGAGCTTAGCCATCAGAACACCAAATTAGGACGTTCATTAAGTAAGAACAAAGGTTTCTGGGCATTTGTAGTGGGAGCCACAAGAAAGTGGCGCATGCCACTTCTGTTGGCCTCGCACCACAAAGGTGTAGAAACCCCTGTTTGGTTGATCCTAGATTTCCCTCCTAACCAGGCTAAGAAATGGTGTTTTAAACACCGAAAAAGTAAAGAAAAAGATGAAGAAAAAATGTTTAAAGTTTGCTCAGAAACTACCTTTTGTGATTTCTTGAAATGATTTGATTCACAAAAGATGAAGAAAAACACCCAACACTCTCATCCCTGATCCATCAATCCGAATATCAAACTATAGGTTGTGTTTTTAGGATTCTAGATGGGTCTACAAGGGTTTTTTTTATATTAATCAATGAAATCTCAACACAAATCTAAGGTTAACACAAGTTTCCTTTAGATTTCTTTGTTGAGTTTTTAAAATGCAAGAGCTTCCCCTTATTTCCAAAAGGGCCCCCCATTTTAGGGCTGACGTGACAAAAATGCCACTGTTGCGGGGCCGAGCCCACTTTTACAAAATCAGACTGGGTGACACGTAAAATGAGGCAGTGCACAAAAAGTATGCAGGTGAGCCCGACGCGCTTCCTGGGCCCGGTTTTGTCGTGAAATGCCTGGTAACCCGAAAGGGTAAAAGTGGTTAAAGACATCAGTAATCTTAGCCACGGACGATCAGTCCAAAAATCAGGGATTCACATGTTTGGCGAGTTCAGTTTTTAAAGGGAAATTCTTACAATATTTGTGTAGGATTTCTCCCAATCTATATAGAAAAAAAAAAAAGAAAACAAAGATGAAAACGAAAGGAAATGATTATATATAAAAAAAATTATTACTCGATAAACTTGTGAATACTCAATTACTTCTAAGTCATAATCTAATTTTATGATTTATATGTTAGTTAGGATGGTGTCTCCGGCACCGAATGTGGCATTCCGTCGGGTCTCTCGAGACTGGGCGGTGGGTGTTACTCTAGACGCTTAAATTTTTCCCCTAAAAGGTTCAATGATGATATACCATATTTTCACACAAAACTGGATTGGGATTCCTGATCGCCCTGATTTTTGGACTGATCGTCCGTGGCTAAGATTACTGATGTCTTTAACCACTTTTACCCTTTCGGGTTACCAGGCATTTCACGACAAAACCGGGCCCAGGAAGCGCGTCGGGCTCACCTGCATACTTTTTGTGCACTGCCTCATTTTACGTGTCACCCAGTCTGATTTTGTAAAAGTGGGCTCGGCCCCGCAACAGTGGCATTTTTGTCACGTCAGCCCTAAAATGGGGGGCCCTTTTGGAAATAAGGGGAAGCTCTTGCATTTTAAAAACTCAACAAAGAAATCTAAAGGAAACTTGTGTTAACCTTAGATTTGTGTTGAGATTTCATTGATTAATGAGATTTTCATTGTTTAATCAATATAAAAACTCTCCTAAGACAAATCTTAAAACTATCCTAAAAAACACAAACTTTATATGTCGCCTGAATCTCACTCCATCCTCATACATTCATCCGGCGATTCTGATCAGGAATCAAGGATCTGGCTTTCTTCCTTCATCATTTTTTGATCCAAATCATCAAAAATCACAAAGGATTTTATCTGAAACTTATAAACATTTCTTTCTATTCTTTCTTTTTCTTCATCTTTTTCTTTACTTTTTCGGTGTTTAAAACACCATTTCTTAGCCTGGTTAGGAGGGAAATCTAGGATCAACCAAACAGGGGTTTCTACACCTTTGTGGTGCGAGGCCAACAGAAGTGGCATGCGCCACTTTCTTGTGGCTCCCACTACAAATGCCCAGAAACCTTTGTTCTTACTTAATGAACGTCCTAATTTGGTGTTCTGATGGCTAAGCTCCGACCTTAAAAGGTTCATGATACGTATTATGTCATATATGGATCAAATAAACACATAAAACATCATTGGAGCAATGATTGATGGATTTGTTCATCCTTCTAGGATGAACATCAAGATTGTGAGCTTAAATCATGTAAAACCTTTAAATTTATGTCATTTAATTATTGTCTTTTACTTTACTAGCACTTTATTATTCCTATTCTTTATTATTTCTATCCTTTAAATTCTTTTATTTTAACGTTGATGTTATTATGCAAACCCTGAATTTGTTAATCTGTATCACTTACATTCATCATATCTATGATTATGTAGATTGATTGTTTTATATCCTTGTAATTATATAATTATATTTCTATGTTACTTTTACTCCTTTATTTGATTTTAGCTTCCAGTGTTCAATTTACCTTTTAAGTTTCCTCTTCTTATTGTTGAATGTAGAGAATCTTAATGGGATTCCTATATGCTTAATGTATATTTTATTTGGTTTGGGAAATTGAAGGTTTAAGGTAGAATAGAATGTAATTTTTAGGGTTTAAAACTCTATTCTCCTTCACCCCCCTTCTTTGGTCGATTATAATTTATTATTGTACCAGATTGAAACTTGAAATGTATGGCTTTGACCATTGCTTTTCCAATAAAAAAAGTGCATATTATAAATAGTCTCTTTAACTTCTTTCTATTGTTAGTAAAATTGCATTATTTAAATTATTGAATGTTTGGGACAAAACATGGAGGCCGGCTTAGTTTCAGGGGCCCAAAAGGTTTCTAAACCCCCACCTTTTTTCCCCATTTTGTAAAGTATAAAACTCCTAAAAAAAAAAAAAAAAATCTTTTTCCTTTAATCTTCTTTTTCCCCTTCTTTTTTTTTTTT
>NW_023591682.1:1330270-1390801 GCF_014843425.1 Jatropha curcas | reverse complement strand
ACCATTGTGTAGGTGTGCTCAGATCCAGCTGTACCGGAGGAGGAGCCGGCAGAAGATCAGTAGGAAGTAGCGATGCCAGATTCCCAAGCCAAGCCGGGATCCAACACCCACCTCCATACCCAGCGGGAAACGGGACATCGCCTAGTACTACACCGGCTGGTCCGCCGCGAAAGAGCCCCACCGCGCCACGCAGCCTCAGCCGCTGCCTCAGCCCGGGTTAGTGAGCCGCAGTCTTGGTGCGTCTTCCACTCTGCATTGAGTTACAAAGAAAGTAGACGGCATCGAGTTGGTTGAAACAAAGAAGGAATTGGATGAACAGTAAAGCAAGGTTGAAGGTCAGATGAGTTACCTGGATGTACTCGAGAAAACCTTGGGAAGTCGGAGCCTGCATCCGAGAGCCAAATAAGAAGGAAGTCCACCGGTGGATAAGAAATCGTCGCCAGAAGAAGCCCTCTATACGCCACCCTCCAGGTCCCTCCCGAGTCAAGCCTCCAGCAGACACATATGCCAGAGGAGGGGCATGAGGCACTCTCCCGCTGTGGCTGGAGCAATTCCGGAAGTGTCGAAGACTCGCTCTCCTTAGGAATACCAGTCAGCCAGTATCCTCGGCATCAACAGGTCTCGACGGGGTGTATAGCTCAGCCACCGTCCTGGCCCGGAGTAGGTCCTCCAGGCCTCACCCATCCCATGGCCCCAAGGATAGCTTGCAAAAAAAATGATTGAAGAAATCACATTAGTCGCTGCTTCCAAAATAAAAAGAGACAAGGTTAAAATCAGAAGATTTCCTTCGTACTCACATCAGACAGCTCCCAGTCATTTAAGGGAAGCTCCGCCGAGTACTCGGGATTCCTCGGCCCACTGCGTAAGTGTGGATGACAGTGGCCAGACCGGGAATCCTCGCTGGACTCAATGGGAGAGTCACCGCTAGGACCGCCCGGATAGGATGCATACTCGTAAGACCACACCTTGTATAACAGAGACAGAAAATAACATCAGGTTAAAATTGAACAGTTGAGAGAGAACGAGGATCAAAGAAGAAAAGAAAGAAAATTGAGAGTGAAAGTGTTACCTCAAAGGACCGGATGAATAGCCAGTTCGACTCAACCACTAACCACAGGTCACAGAAACATCCCAGGTACCATGATAGAGAATGAGCGCAAACAAGTGTGGCCAGTCGAAGGACCCGACCTGGCCTCAGATCCCGAAGACATTGCCAGCACCGCGGGTCTCCCTTAAATTCTGGGAGGTGCACAAACAGCTGGGAGGAAATATTATGAGAACAAGAAGGACGAGCAGCCTAGTCCCTCTCCCTCGGCGAGTATACACAGAAGCAGCAGGCGGACATCCTGCGGGGCAGACTACCATCCCAAGCCGCCAACCGAGTCCCTGATCCTCTCGGGCCCAGAATCGAAAAAAAACCGTCTCGTTTAAGACGATGCACCCCTGACGGTGGTATGGTCTGCGTGCGTGACACCGAGGAGGAACGGACTAGCTTAGCTCCAATCGGTTGACCGGGAGCAGGCCGCTGGTACCGAGCATCAGGGGAGGAGCTGGAGGACCAGTGAAGCGAAGGCCGGTGATGGCGGCGTAGTCCGTGGGTGTGAGGGTCATCTCTCCGAACCCAAAAACGAAGGTGTGCGTGCAATCGTTCCACCGTTCCATCAATGCGTATCGCATAGCGGGCGGGAAACAAGGCTGCGTGCGGCGCAGTCCTGCAGCGTAATCCCTGAAACCTGCAGCGACAACCCGAGCTCGCATAGGAGGGTCCAGCAGATCCCAGAAAACAGAAGCATCAGTAGCTGATCCGCCTGAGCGGGCCTTGCCCAGATTAACCTGTAAGAAAATTTCAATTTCAATAAATATAAGACTAACAATTGTTCAACAATTGTTCATTTTCTTCTATGGCAGGAATAATAAAAAAACAAAGTTTTGGTTTGAACCATAGCTGCGTCATGCAACTCCCAGTCGCGTCACGCGTCTACAGAGTCGCGCCACGCAGCTTTACACCAATTGCGCATTCAAAAAAACAGTTGCGTAGCGCATCTCAGCACCTGCGTCACGCCACTCCATAGCTGCGTCACGCAACTGTTCAAAATGTGTGACCCCAAGAACGAATGCGTCACGCAACCACGAAGCCGCGCCACGCATCTCGCTAGCCGCGTTACGCAACTGTTCAAGGCAATCATTCATTGACGAACAGTCGCGTCACGCTCTCCCAAAACAGCTAGCGTGACGCAACTGCGAAGGACGCGCAGTTCCAATTTAAACGGTAGTTTCACTACGTTTTGTTGTTTTGGCAATTTGTGTTGTTTTTGTGCAATTTCAGGGCAAAATCAAGTCGCCCGGAGTTATCAACAATCAAAAGTCAGTAAATCAAGGTCTAAACACAGTTAAAAGATGTCGATCCTAAGGTTCAAGGCAAGCTAGGGTTTCTGGCGCCTCGAAAGTTGCATCACGCAACTGTTCACACAAGAACAGCTGCATCACGCGACTGTTCATAAAGAACAGCCGCGCCACGCAACTTCTACCTGCGTGACGCGACTGTTGACGCAGGCATAAATAATAAAGAACATTCCTATTGCTACAATTACGGATCAAAAGCAGTAAAAACAAAAATTGAAGAAATTTTTACTTACCTCGGATCGAAAGGCACGCATCTGACTCGTTTCATACCGGACTGTTGACGCGTGGATTTAAGCCTCCACCTGACCCAATGATGATATGAGGACAAAGGATGAGGCTTCATAATAAACTAGAGGTGTCTGAATCAAAAATCGAACCAAACCGCCCAAAGGAGCCTGACCCATGTTTGCGTCACGCAGCTTATCACCTGCGTGACGCCACTTTATAGCGCATCGACGCAGTCTAACGGGTCTGACACCCTTGTGCGCCGCCCGATGCAGTGCCTGCACTTTGTAGTATACGCGGCAACTGACGAAAGTAAAGTCGCGTCACGCAGGCTACGGTGCGTCACGCAGCTCCTACCTGCGTGACGCGACTGCCCTGTCGCCCAACCATTATAAATACTGCATTACACAGCAAAAACGGAGCTTTTTTTAGAGACTTTGGAAAAACTCTCTCAATTTTCTCCTCAAAAAGACCTAAGGCATTTTAGACAAAAAAAAAAAAAAAAAAAAACGACTGTGGCTAGGGTTTTCCTCAAAGACTCCAGTGAGTAACCTTGAGGAAGATCAAGCTATTAGGCACATAGATTGAAAACTTTAAAAAAAAAAGACATAAAAAAGAGTAAGAGAGAAAGAAGAGAAAAGAACGGTTTTTATTGTTAAGATTGGACGTTGAATCTTTCTGGAATCGTGAAGCTTCATCCTTAGATCGACCATATCGTATGCAATCCACAAATCTGAGGGTTAGGTAATCATCTAAACCCTTTTGTTTGCACTTTTCTTTAACTAGTTATTTATTTGTGAAAATCCCATTTTCTTAGTATTTTAGTTAGTGCCCATTTTTGAACGTTTTTGGATCATATTAAACCTCTGTTGATAAAAAAGGACACGTAAAAAGGGGATTTGAATGGTAGTTGCGGACCAGAGCAGCCGCGTCACGCAGCCCCTACTACCTGCGTGACGCGACTGTTCATGTCCAAAAGTCTTTAATATGGATTGGACCACCTGCGTAACGCACCTATTCGCAAACCCAGGATACTTTTGTATTTAATGTGATATTTCAGGTGAATAATCAATAAAACTGAGAATATTAATAAGTCGCGAATAGTTCTGTCACCGCAGCTAAAGAGTTCCTCACGCGACCGTTCTTCATAGAACAGCCGCGTGAGCGCCAACTTTCCAATTTCCATTAAACACAATAAGAGTTGCGCCACGCGATGTTCTTCATGAGATCACACCGCGTGACGCGACTTTCTAAAGTTCCGAGGATGAATGAAGGGATCGCGTCACGCGACTGTCCTTATGGACAGCCTGCGTTGGACGCAACTGTCTCAATGATTTCAGTGATTTTCCTTACTTCACCTTAATTTCATATTATAGTAATTTTGAATATTAACTCAGAAAATGATCAAACATGGGCAAATGTAGATTTTATCGAGAATCAAGATCAACTAATTTTAAATTTTGAGGTGTTTAGAATTTACTTCCTTTATTTATGCTTATCATATTATCAAATTCGGTTTGTGGCCCGCCTTTAACCATAAGCAAGAGCGGGTTTTCTTATTTATTAGTGTATGGATGGATGGTGGAGATATATCTTATTTGTGATGAATCAATGGTATGAAATTAATGGGACGGTTAATACTTTTCCACGATAGGAACTCGGTTCGATTCATCTGGGTGGTTCAAATAAATTGCTTTTTCTAACATAAAATCAAATTTTAGAAATCGTAGGTTTAAAAGAAGGCCGTTTATTCCGGCGTCGGCTTCAAACGGTGTCGACGACCCAATTCCCTACCTAGAACCTCATCGGTTCGCCTGACCAGTTTTCTAAAACAAAAGGCCTTGAATAAAATGGGTTGAAATGGAGTCACTTTTGCAAAATACAATCAAAAACGATCCCATTACCGAAATAATGGGTGGCGATTAAAAACAATTTATAAGACCGATTCATCGGCTTCGCACATCCAAAAGGGTTTTATCACTTTTTTAATAAAGTATTCAAGTACACCAAATAAAACACCACGATTTTCTCCGGGGGAAAAACACGGACTGGAAACTCCGAACCCGGCAACGGAAGAAGCTGCAACGGTCGCGTCCCGGGGGTCAGCGGGTTCCGGCTTACCGGCACCGACTCACCGTCGAATGTAGGGATATCGGGTAGGGCCCCGAGAATCTCCATCTCCGGGGTGTAGGCAGAAGCGGGGATTTCTGAGATTTGATCATCCTTTCAGTTGAACAATCCAGAAATTATCGCTTAGGGTTTGTGAATAGTGAAACGTAATCAGTATGAAGAAGAAAATACTATAGTAGATATCAGGCCAAGCCCATTTCTTCAAGTAAAGGCCTCAACCTATTCAGATCGAGCTCAATAGACCGATGGCCCGTCACTTTCTTTCAACGTCCAATAACGCCCGTATGGCCCATTTCAAAAGCCGCGTAACGGGTCCACTTCGGCAATTTGACGGCGAGTGCGGCCCGACAAACCACCGATTTTTTGTCACTCACCGCCACAGGGGCAGGAGCATCAAAATTGCCCAAATGACCCTCGAGGTAAAGTTTTCTTTAAAACACATATCGATAAAGACCATACTTGAAAACACAGATAAAACTTTTTATTAAGTCTTTTATTTCAAAATTTTGATAAAATTTTTGCAAAATAATAATAATGCGTTCTACAAAAGTGAAATACTTTTAGTGCTAAGGCCAGAATTCCGGATGGGGGCAAAAAGCAGACCTTTGCCTAATGAGAATTTTGCATGGAGAAATATGATTTCCAATTATTTTTCTAACAAAAGGCAAGGTCTGTTTATACACAGATATTGCTCTTTTTCTTGTGAACAATTTTTCAGGTCAACCGGTGATGGTTTTTCGAAGCCGATAAGTGTTACTGATTAGTGATGGTGCATTGCGAAGCTAGTCAAAACAATTTCAAAACAGTGATAATGTATTGCGAAGCTGTTTGAACTTCCTTCCCCAGTCAATGATGATGAATTGCGAAGTTGACTAGGGCAAAACCGACATCTTTCGGGCCGATCAAACTGAGCTTTAAGGATGTCTTTTCTGATCCAACGGGAGCCGACAAAGCCGATCAAACCGAGCTGAGGAGGTGACCAGATATTCAAATCCTTTAGGCCGATGAAACTGAGCCTTGGAGGTGTCTTCAAAGCCGATCAAACCGAGTTTTGGAGTCATTTCATAGATTCAACGGGAGCCGACAAAGCCGATCAAACCGGGAGCCGACAAAGCCGACAAACCGAGCTGATTAGGTGGCCAGATCAAAGCCCTTCAAGCGATCAACCGAGCTTTGAAGTACTTGTCATCAAGATTCAATGTCTTTGAGCCGAGTCAAACCGAGCCTCGAAATGATACCCGTTTCAAAAAGCCGACTGAGCCACAAAGGCCTATCAAAAACCGGCTGATAGGTGGCAGTTCAAAGCCCTTATAACATCAAAATCGAGCTTTTTGAAGACTTTGTCAGCGAGATCAAAACCCTCCAGGCCGAGATTCAAAACTGAGCCTTGAGGTCTGTCTTCCAGCCGATCCAAACCGAGCTTAGGAGGTGACCAGATGATTGACTCAGGCACCTTTTCAAGCCGAATCCAAACCAAGCTTCAAGAGATTGCCTGATAGAAGGCGCGCAAGTAGACCACTTTAACATTAATCATTATACAAAATTGATAAAGTGGGGGGCAAACTGTTGACGCGTGATTTTGCCTCCAACCTGGACCCAATGATGATATGAGAAACAAGACGGGCGGGTATCACGATAAAATTAGAAGTGGTTGAACCAAAGAAATTGAATCAAACCGCCCAAAGAGTCGTGACCGCATGTTAGGGTTGCGTCACGCAGGTATACCTGACGTGACGCACTATTAGCTGGCGTCAGTGCCAGCCCTCCTTAACAGGGCTGACCCCTCTGGCGCGCCCATCCACCTGCACTGTTTGTATGGATACGCGGGCACTGTACGAAAAAAAGTAAGTCGCGTCACACAGGTTGCGTGTGCGTCACGCGAGCTCTACCCGCGTTGACGCGACTGCCCTGTCGCCCTAGCCAGTATAAATACAGCATTTTACAGCAAAAAACGGACTTTTTAGAGACTTTGCATTTTCTCTCAATGTTTTTCTCTAAAAAACCTAAAAGATCTAAACTAAGTTTGATAAACAAATAGACGGCTAGGGTTCTCCCCCAAAAGCTCAAGTGATAAACCTTGAGGAAGATCAAGCCCTTAACATTTAGTTTAAAATCCAAAAAGCATAAAAATATAATTAATGAGAAAAAAAGAGAGAAAGAAAAGAAAGATCAAAACGTTTTGCTCGTTAGAAAATCTGGTAATCACATTCCTGGAATCGATTGAAGAACAAACGTCCCTAAGCTAATCTGTAGCGCATGCAATCCTTGAATCTGAGGGCAAGGTACCATCTAAACATTATCTTCATTTTAGCATTTTATTCCTTTAAAATTCTCATTTCCACAGTGTGTTTAGTTTATCTGTTATTGGAAAAACGTAATTTTGCCATTGTTTGAGTCTTTTCTGGGGTTGAGTTTAACTTATTTTTAACAAGAAAAGGAACGTAAAAAAGTAGTTGAAAGTAGTGCGACCAAGAAGCAGTTGCGTCACGTAGCTACTACCTGCGTACGCAGCTGTTCAGTTTCCAAAGTCTTTTGTTCGGACTGGACCGCACCTGCGTGACGCAGCTTATTTTGTTATACCAGTAGTTACTTATTCTCATATTTCAATTAATTGTGATATGTTGATAAAATAATCAATAAAGCTTAGGAATTTTAAATAATCACGAATAGTTCCGTCACCGGCTAGAGTTCCAGTACGCAACTTTCTTCATTAGAACAGCTTTCCAGTAATATGTTAAAGGTTGCGCCACACGACTGTTCTTCATAGAACACCCGCGTGACGCGACTGTTCTAAAGTTCCAGAATGAATAAGGAGAGCTGTGCCACGCGACTGTTCCTTATGGAACAGCTGCGAGACGCGACTATCTTGAAGTTCCAGAATAGTTTTCTTATTTCGTTTTAATTTCATATTACTAAGCAGATTTTAATCCTAACACAGAAGACGATCAATTATGGGCAAACTAAGTTTTAATCAAACCAGATCAATTAATTATTAATGATTATGATATTTTTAGGATTTATTTCCTTTCGTTTATTATTAATCATATTATTAAACCCGCCTTTAACCATAATGCAGAGCGGTCTTTTATATTTGGTATGTATTATGGATGGATGTGGATGATCTGATTTATTTGTGGATGAATGCAATGAATGGACCTAATTGGGACGGTTAATTAATTTTCCATGTAGGAACTCGTCGACTTAATCGGGGTTGGGGTTTAATTTAAATAAATTTGGCTTTTGCTAAAATTAAAATTAAAATGTAAGAAATGTATAGGTTAAAAGAGCCGGTTTTCCCGGCGTCGGCTTCCAACGGGCCGACGACGCCAATTCCCTTACCTTAGAATCTCTTTGGTTCGGCCTGGGGACCAGTTTTTCTAAATAGATTTGGCCTGTGAATAAAATGGGTTAAATGGAAAGTCATTTTTATAAAAATTAAATTGGAAACAGTCCCATTGCCAAATAATGGGTGGCGACTTCAAACGTTTTATAGACGCGATTTATCGCGACGTATATCCAAAAGAAAAGATTTTTTATCACCTTCTTCCAAAATAATTAAATAAATAAAAAGATATTTTCGGATCCTTCCGGGGTGGGATTTCGACGAAAACAGTACTTAGTAATGAGAGTGGATACTTCCTTCTGAAAATGAGACCTATTATTTGATATGATCTTAAAAGGAATCTCGTATCTGCATATGATGTTTGTCTGACTGAACTGAGCCACTTTTCTCGAGTTTAGGACATGATAGGAGGCAGCTTCTACCCATTTAGTGAAGTAATTGATATGTGTTAATTTTATAGTGTTTCTAATATAGTTTTTATTAGGATTTAGTAAGTTTTATTACTTTGGTTTGATTTTAAATTCAATTCTAGTGTAATTTTGTTCAAAGCTTCCTTGATTCTTAACTCGCTTGATCTAAGAGAAAATTGTAGGAATTCACAGAAAAGAACATTACAGGCAAGACACGCAGCCCCTAGCAGCACCCAGGCCGTGCAGAAGCACACCGTGCTAGAAAGCTAAGGAAAATTGCAGCGAGAGACAGAAGAGAGCACGGCCTAGGTGGTGCCAAAAAGGCACGGCCGCTGCCAAATTAGGATTTAAGGCGTTCAAGCCTAGCCACGGCCCAGACATCTAGCGGAGACAGAAGGCAAGCAACGCCCTGCCTGTCTAGTTGCACGCCCCTGCGAGGATTCATCAGGGGTGCTTGCCAAGCAACCCCGGTGCTCACCAGCCAAACTTCCCAGAGCTTAAGCACAACCCAGCCCGTGCATAAATGACACGGCCCATGCTGCAGTAACAACTAGCGTGAACTAAGATATGCAAAATCAATCTTTTCCTCACATTGGGGCCACCTCGAGAGTTTTCCTAAACATACTAAACAAGACCTATTACCGTATTTGGGAGAAAAGATCAGTTAAGAAGGAAATCCAAAGCCTAAACAGTCATGATCTCGCTATAGAATTTTGCACTAAATAAGGATTCTATTTCCTAAAAGGAGTCAGATTTGCCTTCAGAAGCTCTATATAAAGAGGGGAACTTCTCATTGCTAAGGATCTCATTTTTTTTATGCAATTCTCTACATAATTCTCTCTTTCTCAAAGTCTTCAAGCATCCAAGATTTGTGCCAAGATTCAAGGAAGCCATTCACCTAGCTGTGATTCAGTTTTTATTTCTAAACTCTTCATCTTGTTTTTCTTTTCATTATTGTCATTAAGTATGATGATTGATTCAAGTATGATTGAGTTTTTTTTAATTACTATGTCCAGTTTTTGGATTGGCCTAATCATGATCGTTTGTCAATAGTAAATTTCGAAGAGACATGAAGATGCCCTTAAAACACATCCTTAAAGTCGAAATCTGCGATGTATGGGGTTGACTTTCGTGGGACCTTTCCACATCATACCTCCAATCAATACATTCTAGTGGAGGGATATGTGTCAGAAGTGGCAGAAAGATTTGTTGCTTCTTCCAAATAAGCAGATGCCAAAAAGTTGATGAACGTTATCAAGAAAAATATTTTTACACGCACGGCACTCCCAGGGCAGATTAACACGGACGGAGGTAAGCACTTTGCAATAGAATTTAGACTTCCCTTCTTGCAAGCCTTCTTGCAAAATATGGTGTCACTCATCATGTAGGTACTCCATATCACCCTCAAACAAGTGGACAAGTAGAGGTCACTAATAGAGAAATCAAAAAGATCCTAGAAACCACTGTTGGACAATCACGGAAGGATTGATCCAAAAAGCTGGACGATGCTCTATGGGCCTACAGAACTGCATTCAAGACACCTATAGGTATGTCTCCATATCGCATGGTGTACTGTAAGGCTTGTCATCTTCCTGTCGAGTTAGAACATAAGGCGTTTTGGGTCATTCAATTTCTTAACTTTCATGCAAAGGAAGTTGGTCAAAAGCGATTGCTACAACTAAATATGATGGATGAAATGCGCCTCCATGCTATGCTTTATGAAAAGTGCCAAAAATATACAGAAGACGCGCACCCAAAGACCAATGGCACGGATAAAGCATATTATCAGGAATCTTAAAGTAGCCAGCAGGTATTGTCTACAACTCTAGAGCTCCGGATTCCCTAGTAAAGTTCGCTCTCGATTAGTCAGGTCCATTCACAATCAAGGAAATTTCCTCATTGGAGCAATTGAAAGAGTGATCGGTAATCAAAAAATCGAAGATGGTAAGTCAAATCGAAGTTTCAAGGTCAATGCTCAACGTTTGAGAAATTATCACAGTGACAACTTTGAGCCCATCAAGAGCACAATTGGTCTCGTTTAGCTTACACTAGGTTAAGTGCGTCGAACTTAACGATGTTAAACAAAAGTGCTTGTGGGAGACAACCCATATAATTTTCTTTTTAAAGTTTCGTTCCATTTATTTCTTTTCTTTTCTGTTTTATTAATGCAAAATTCCCAAATTTTCTCCATAATTGTTCTTTTGTTTTAGTTAGAACTTTTTATTTTTAGGAAAAAGTGAAGGTCCAGAGAAGAGCACGCCCTGACCGTTCCCCCTAGCACGCCCGTGCCATGGGGTGAGGATCCAGCACGCCCAGGCGTGCCTCGCAACATGCCCGTGTGTTTTCAAAGGTGGTATCACTTGGGAGGCAGAAGCGAGCACGGCCCAGCCGTGTCCCGCAACACGCCCGTGCCGTAGAAAAGGGGAAAATTTCACTTGAGAGTCAGGGACAAGCACGCCCACGCCGTGCCAGATAGCACGCCCGTGCTACTCGCAAGCCATTTTTCAACTTGAAAGTCAGGGACAAGCACGCCCACGGCGTGCCAGCCCAAGGGACAGAGAGAAGCACGCCCCAACCGTGCTTGGAAGCACGCCCGTGCCAGGTACGCCCTCTCTTTTATTTTGCAGGTCAGAAGAAAGCACGCCTTTAACCACCTCATTTCATCTCGCACGCCCTAGCCATCACCCCTTCTCTCTCAAATTTTCTCTCTTCTTCTCCCCTTTCTCTCCAAACAAAACCTCTCCACACCAAATTCCCATATCATCAACCTCAACCATGCCCCCTAGATACAAACGCAGCAGACCCGCCTCCTCGATTGTCGCTCGAAAATGCCCAACTGGGCGATCCTCCACGACTCCTCAACCTCCTTCACCACCTGCGCTTCCATTCAAGTTTGCCTCATCCGAGCAACAAGAAAGGTACACTAAACTATCCCCCTATTACGATCGATTCTTGATGAGGCTTGCTAGCACAAGTGGTCTAGGAGATATGTGTTAGAACCACTTAGAGCGTATAGGATGGGGGCTTTTAGAAATGAAAGATCTAGTCTATGCACCTTAACGTCTAGAATTTTTGAATTCCTATCTTCTTTTTCGGTTTTTGACCAACATTCCCCAAGCAGGAATTCACTTTAGGGCTAAGAGTAGAAACTTGGAATTATCTGTGAATTGGAAGTTAGCCATATTTTGGGATTCCCCACAGAAAATGCTCAAATACAAATATCTAGTGATTTAATGCACGTAATACTTGGAATCCATTACTGATATGAAGGTGATTATAAATCCTAATATTCAAAAGCCTCTAAACTGAAAAAATCTTGCTCTAATATGTGCATAATCTTATCTAATACTATCTTTGGAGAGGATGAAAGTGATGGCGTTCGAGTTTAAATGATTATACTTCTTATGGCCATTGAAAGGAGGAATGTTTACTCAAATGTTGGGTTATTGTTGTGCCCAAAAAAATTTGCATTTGCGAGGGTGGCTAGAGCCGACAAAGGGGCTATAATGATAGGGTGCTTTGTGACCCGCATTGCTAGATATTTACAGGTTTGGAACCCGCCTAGGCCAGTACAGGATAGTGTTGGAGGAGGAAAGGGCACCTGACTAGATTTGGATGTTATGATCCACATGAAACTAGTTGAAAAAGTCGGAGATGCATATCGGGTGGTAGGTGCTAGAGAGGATAATTCTGATGATGAAGAAGCTGAGGCCGCAGGTGGTGCTAACATGGAGGAGGATAACCCTCCCCCTTTTACCTCTTCTTTTGGTGCAAGTACATCCGGCGCTGGTCCGTCGTTCCATGGTACGTCCAACATGTCAAATGATGAAGTCCTTGCACGGATGATGTCTCGAATGGACCTTTTTGACACGCGCCTTCACGGGATGGAAACGATGATCGCAGACCGTTTCCAGTCCATTGAAATTATGAACAGCAGCCTTGATTCTAGGATGGATACAATGCAAGGCTAGCTCCAGACCATTCTCCAGCTTTTACAGCCACCCCCACCACCGGAGGATTGACAGATTTCTCACTTATCTTTTGTTTTTTTATGTTTATTTTGGTTCTAATACATTGACATGGTTGCTTTCATTTTTCTTTTTAGTTTGTCTGTTATTGGAATTTTTATAACTTTTAGTAGTTTCCTTTTCTTAATGTTTAGTTTGCTCTTTTAGCTAAGACACATTCAGCACCCGTTCTATTGTATTGTTCAATACTAAATTTCTCATAACTCTACTGCTTTTTTCAGTAATGCAATAAGTTTGGGAAATAACACATTGGGACAATTATTTGATGGGAATTGGGGGAAGGAAATTTTAGCTAAAAATTTTTGTTTTTGCTTAACATGATTGGAATGATTACAAGCAAAGCTTGAAGGTTCTCATGATCTAGTGATAAGTGTTGGATTCAGTTGATTCTCAATTCTAGGATACTTAAGCTCTGAAGTTGGAATTTTGACATAAACATGTTCATTGATCTAAACTATTTGTTTATAGATTTTAAACACTGATTTTTATGAAAGTTATGATATATAGGTGTGTTTTAATCTAAGGTTATTTAAACCTTGGCATTCTTAGAACAAATTAGAACTCCCTTCGAGGCGAAAAATTTTAAATGTTTACATTTTGAAAGAGATGATTTAGGCATTTTTTGTTGAAACCCATATTTAGCCTAGACCAAGACCACCTAAGAAAAATATGACCCCTTAAAAACCAATTTTGAAGCCTATAAAGTTATTAAATTTTTCTTTCACCCCCATAAACGACCTTTAAAGCCAATTCCCAAATTCCACGCCTAAGTAACAGAGAATGTATATTGAAAGATTCGACTTTAAATTGGAAATAGCAAACCAAAAGGGAGAAGTTTCTCAATTGAGTACTAGCAAGTTTTACCAAATAAGAAAAGAAAATAGAAAAAATCAAAAAAGAGGCACATGAAAAGCCAATCAAGAAGAATTCAATCAAAAGAATTCAAGTTGAATGGAAAAAGCAAGGAAGAAAAGTACCAAAATATCATGGAAAGACCTTGCCCAAAATGTCTCTAGCTAGTAAGGAAGCTCAAAACAGACACTCCCTAGAACCAGTAAAATTTTTTATTAAAATAGAATCCTGAATATCATACATTCTTTTGTCCTCTTTGTCTACCTTGTATCCCTTTCTTTGATTAAGCAAAAATTTACACCAAGTAAGCCCCATTACAACCCGAAATAAAGACCTTTTGATCTTTTAATTGTATGCATTTAAATTGTGGAGAAAGGATAACTAATTCTGCATATGGGAATGCCACATTTGCACTATCAATCGTCTTATTTTTAAAAGGTTGAAAATTCTTTAGATGATTCATGTCCTATTTATTTATCATGTGAATTTTGAATAAGTATTAGTGTTTGGACAATCTCTTTAAACTTTTATATTTTATTTCAATGAACGTGCTTTATTCAAAAATTTGAAATCAAGCTTAACGTATGAGTAGCATGGGAGAACAATTTGATTATTCACTTTGGTTTACTAATCATGATATCTTGAAAGTTTATAATTGAGATCCATTCCAACCATGGTAAGCTAGTGTGCTGTCAAATTATTTTTTCTATTTAAAATTAGTTTTTTGCTGCTTAGAGGACAAGCAATGTTTAAGTTTGGGAAATTTTGATAAGTGTAATAATTTTATACGTGGTTTTTAATATACGTTTTATTAAGGATTTTAGTAACTTTTATTACTTTGTGATTTTAAATTCAATTCTAGTATAATTTTGTTCAAAGCTTCCTTGATTCTTAACCCGCTTGATCTAAGAGAAAATTGTAGGAAATTGGCTCAGAAAAGAACATTACAAGGCAAGACACTTAGCCTCAAGCACACCCAGGCCGTGCTAGAAGGCACAACCGTGCTAGAAGCTAAGGAAATCAAGGAAGAGACAGAAGAGAGCACAGCCCGGGTGGTGCCAAAAGGCACGGCCGTGCCAAAATGAGATTAGGGCTTGTCAAGCCGAGCACGCTCATGACAATTCTAGGCGGGAGTGACAGAAGCAAGCACGCTCTGCCTGTGCTTGGTGGCACGCCCGTGCCTCGAGGATTCATCAGGGTGTGCTTGGCAAGCACACCCCGTGCTTCACCAGTCAGACTTCCAGACTTAAGCACACCCAGCCCGTGCATGATGACACGCCTGTGCTGCGCAGACAGAACTAGCGTGAACTAGATACGCAAATCAATCTTTTCCTCACATGGGGCCGCCTCAGAGAGTTTCCTAAACATACTAAACAAGACCTAGACCTATTTTGGGAGAGAAAGGAGTCCTAATTAAGAAGAAATCCAAAGCCTAAACATTCTAAAGCCCTAAAGCAGTCATTGACTCCTATAGAGATGATTTTGCACTAAATAAGGATTCTATTTCCTAAAAGGAGTCAGATTTGCCTTCAGAAGCTCTATATAAAGAGGGGAACTTCTCATTGCTAAGGATCTCATTTTTTTTATGCAATTCTCTACATAATTCTCTCTTTCTCAAAGTCTTCAAGCATCCAAGATTTGTGCCAAGATTCAAGGAAGCCATTCACCTAGCTGTGATTCAGTTTTTATTTCTAAACTCTTCATCTTGTTTTTCTTTTCATTATTGTCATTAAGTATGATGATTGATTCAAGTATGATTGAGTTTTTTTTAATTACTATGTCCAGGCTAGGGATTCATCTTTTTTGTGCAAGTTCTTCTACACCATAATTCTCCCTCTTTCTCAAAGTCTTTAAGCATTCCAAGAGTTTGTGCCAAGATTCCCAAAGAAGCATTCACACCACTTGTGATTCGAGTTTTTTATTTCTAACTCTTCATCTTGGTTTTCTTTTCATTATTGTCATTAAGTATGATGAATTGATTCAAGTATGAATTGAGTTTTTTTTTAATATATGTCCATCGCTAACTCTTATACTCAGGGATTCTGATGTAACTTAATTCGACTTCAATTTATACATATGACTTTGTCCTTTTTCTCTCATTATTCTTCCGTTATAACTTATTAATTGTGCTTCATAAGCTTCTCAGGCAGAACATTCTACCCCCTGGATGAGTTCATTTAATTACATCGCCTATGGAAGAAGGTTTAATTGACTATGCAAAGATAATAATTTAAGCTTGGAATAATCGAACTTGATGCGGAAGCTATTATGCTTTGATTCACGGGAGGTTTTCATATGCTTAAATAGATTTCTCATGGTTACCTGAACTCACACACAACACTAAACATCCAAGGATTCTGATCTTCTATTTGATTTCACTTATTCAGAAGATAGGTAATTAAACTACTGAATTCGAATGCTACAACTACATCGGGACGAAGGTTTGTTAGTGACTCTAGGGTTGTTTTCCTACTTGAACGAATGTAAAGCTTGATTAATGAAGCTAAAATAAATCTAGTTGGACGTAGAATTAAAGTGAAGTCAACATTCCTCAGTCGTTTATAATCTCTGATTTCCTTGTTACCCCCATCCCGCACTTTTGTTTTGATGCTTGAACTCCCTGTGTTTTCTATTACTTCCAAATTTATTTTTCCATTACACGCAATTCTCTTTCTTATTATCGTTTTGTACATAATAATCAGCGTTTAAACATACATTTTGGTAACTTGATGATACACGGTACTTGATATACAATCCCTGTGGATACAATACTCTCTTACTCTATATTACTTGTTGCGATTTCGTACACTTGCGAAAATCATTGTCAGTAATCAATGGCTACCAGGATGTACTCATGCTGATTAGATGATTTTGGGGCAATGCTACCAATCACATCAATTTCCCATGTCGCAAAGGGCCACAGTATGGGGATAGGATGAAGAGCTATAGGGGGCATATTCTGAAGCTTAGCATAGGTCTGGCATTTATGACATTTTTGAATGAACTTGGCGCAGTTCGATCGCATGGTGAGCCAATAATAACCCTGATTGGTGATCTTGTGAGCTAGGGCCATTTCGTTCATATGGAGGCCTTCTTCTCTGCCATGTACCCACTCCATTATCTATTGAGCTTCTTCTTCTGTTACACACCTGAAGCATGCCTAATTCCATGTTCTTTTGTACAAAATACCATCGTTGTACAAGTAACCTGATGGCGTGGTGAAAAAAGGCTATGGTTTTGATGGAGAAACACGAGTGCTACAGTACCCGTGCTACAGTGCACGCCCTGGCCGTGCTAGCTTCTAACTCTTGGAGTGGAGAAAAGCACGCCCGTGCGGCTACAGTGCACGCCCTGGGCCCGGTGCTAAGCTTCTAACATGGAGAAACACGAGTGCTACAGTACCCGTGCTACAGTGCACGCCCTGGCCGTGCTAGCTTCTAACTCTTGGAGTGGAGAAAAGCACGCCCGTGCTACAGTGCATGCCCTGGCCGTGCTAGAGTCTGACTTGATTCAAAATTGATGAAAGGCTACAGTGATTGGTGGTGAAGATTAAAATGACAAAGATAGATGATTGTTTTTGGAAACAAACAAAACCCAATAGTTTTTGGAAACTAATAAACCCAAATTTGTTTTTGGAAACAAACAAAACTCAATAGTTTTTGGAAACTAATAAAACCCAAATGTGATCAACACTTTCTTGTTATTCCAAATCTTGTTTTTCAAAGTACACAAAATCCCTTTATATAGGGAAACAAGAGATAGCCATAAACTCCCTTTGAATGTGTTGTTCAAAGACACAATTTCAAAGAACACCTAACTAGGTTGAAAACAACTCATTCAAAGACACAATTCAAAGGACACCTAACTAAGTTTGAAAATAACTCATTTAAAGACACAATTCGAAGGACACCAACTAACTTTGAAAACAGCACAAATGAGCTGGAATTCATGGGCGCTTGATTGTTGTCTTCAAAGATGATGGTTTGAAGGAACCCAAATGCCCCAAAAGGAATTGTAGCTTCAGGTTGAACATGTCACTCCCACTAAGCCCATTTTCACTTGGAGTGTCTTCATCAACTTCACTAATGGAATCAAGACCAAGGTCCATGTCTAGGACAGCTTGTAAGGCTAGGCTGTTAGGACAAGCTGTAAGGCTAGGCTTGAATGGACCTCCATCATTCTCCCCTTCTTGAAAAGTTTCAACTTGGGTCAGACATGGTGTCTTCCTTATATTTGGCTTCTCTATGATTTTGTAAGGACCCTCCTCTTCTTCTTTCGCTTTTTGGGCATTAACGGTGTGAGCAAGATGGGAGTACCCTCATGGAAAAAGGTGTAAGTATTGGCCTTCTCTTGGTGCTGCACATCTTTATCATACAACCAAGGCCTCCCAAGAAGCAAGTGACAAGCTGTTATTGGGATAACATGGTAGCTCACTTCATCCACGTATTGCCCAATTGTAAAAGGAACTAGACATTTCTTAGTAACCTCAATTTCATGTTCAGAATTTAGCCATGCTAACCTATAAGGGGTGTCAATTGGCTCGGTTTTCAGTCCCAACTTTGCAACCATCTCATTAGATACAACATTTTCACATGCACCACTATCAATAATAACTTCACATAATTTGTTTTTTGTCAGACATCTGGTGTGAAATAGGGATTTACTCCTCCAATCTTCCTCATACTTTTCAATAGATTTACTCCTCCAATCTTCCTCATACTTTTCAATACTCAGAATTCGTATCATCACTAAACACTCCCCATCTTCCATTGCTTCACAAACAAGGGTTGCACCCTCATCAACATTTAATTCATTATTTACCATAAGAGAATTAGCATGGTATATTTCTTCCTCAATCTCCTCTATCTCTCTAAGGGTCATTACTTTCCTTGAAGGACATTCAGATTGGAAGTGTCCATACCCTTGGCACTTGAAACATTTCAAAGCATTCTTAGAGGTACTTTTGGATGGTGGGGCAGATTGGGTATTTCTTGGTGTGCTGGAAGTGTTTTGAAGAGGGGATTTTGGTGAGGGTGTATACGTGGTCTTGATAAGGGCAGAATGGGGGCTACTAGAGCTCGGTTTGTAGTTAGAAGGTGTGGTACTGGTTTTGTTCTAGTGTGAATGCTTCAAACTTGTCTCACTTCTTAATGCTAATCTCTTCAATTTAATAAGAGATTCATAAGGGTAGAAGCTTACCATGTCTTGGATGTCAAAATGCAAGCCTTGGAGAAAACGCCCCATGATCAGCTCCTCGGTCTCTTCGACCTCACTTCGACCTCACACCTTCAATATAAAAATTCCTCAATTCCATGGTGTACTGTTCCTAGTTTAGTGTTCTGTTTTGAGGCTCAACATTGCTCAAATCAAATTTTCTGTCGATATGGGGTTGGTAAAAAAACCGCATCCATCTCTTCTTTACTATCCCCATTGAGGATCTGGGATCCTTCCCTCGTCCTTCGCTTTTGCAATTATCCCACCAAAAGGGCAGGCATATCCTTTCACTTCAATAAGCAGCAAGACACCTCCCTCAGTTCAAAGGATCTCTCCATTGAGTATATCCATTCAAGATAGGCATCAGCATCGATCTTACCGTGAAATTCAAGTAATTCGATTTTATAGTTGAAAGATTCTTCTTGTCTTTCAACACGAATGGGTGGTGGCAAACGCCTTCCCCTTTGGCCAAGTCCTCCATGAAACAATCCTCTCCCTCTCCCTCTAAAACCTCCATGTCCCAACACAAGGTGCTGGTCCTCTCCATTGAACTCTTCATTAGTCAGTTCCTCTTCATGAGGACTTCGGGTATTTGGGGGAGTATTTTGGATGAGTGTTTCTAAGGCTTCATTCTTGGCCTTAAGGATTTCGGGTATTTGGAGAATTTTGAATAAGTGTTTCTAAGGCTTCATTCTTGGCCTTAAAAACTTCCATATCCAACCTTATTTTCTCAATTGCTGAGGCTAGATCTTGATCTTCTGCCATGACTTGTTTATCCTTGTGAAGAGATGTTTGTTGGTTATTTAGCATAACTAAGAATACAAATGAAGGTAAGATTGTTGGCTCTGATACCAACTGATGGCGTGGTGAAAAAAGGCTATGGTTTTGATGGAGAAACGCGAGTGCTACAGTGCCCGTGCTACAGCTACAGTGCTATGTTGGCCAATCATGTTGGATAATCTATCACCTCAATGAAGTTATTTTCTAATAGCTTGGCTATTTCTTCTTTGATTCTGAGAGAAATCTTCAGTTTCTGCCTTCTGAGCTTTTGTTTCACTGGTTTAACATGATCATAAGTGGGGATATTGTGGACCGAAATGTCAGGATCTATGCCGGTCATATCACTGGAAGTCCATGCAAAGCAATTTGAATACTACTTAATGAGCTCTGGCAACTCTTGTTTACAATCACTTCCATGCACAATAAATGTATGCTTTGGTTCGTTTTCTATGCCAACATTTATTTGTTCTTTTATTATTTTTATTTCTTTTTCACCAACAATCTCATCCAGGTTGGAAAGGCGGTAACAAGAAAACTGAAAAATTTTCATTACTGATAAAAGTGCCATAGTCGGCATCGACATTCAGTTCAAAAAAAGATCTCCTAATTCTGAAAGAGAAGACAAGGAAGGTTCAAAAGACTTTGAACTAGACTCTTAACTCAATTTCAGATTGTGACTCAAACTCGGGTTCAGGTTTGGCAAGAAGGGTGAATTGCTCTACACTCTCTTCCAAGTACTAATTATGGAGGGTTGCTGGGATAGGTTGAATGAGGTTTGTGGGATCCATTTCCATTTGATCATTTATCATGCACAAGTCAAAAAAAAAAAGAGGCTTCCATGCTATCTTCCCAATCTATCTAGAGTAGGAAAAGAGGCTCACGGTCTTCTAACAAGAGCTTGACATAAAAAAAAAGATTTCAAAACCAGGTATTAACTTTTTAGTTAGTGGGCAATACCAAGGCTCTTGAAAGAAATAATAGGGTTCGGATTTCCCCTCTTTGATAAAGTAACCATTAAGGGTTTTGAAATATGGGTGCATTTGCATCTGAATGTCTCTAGAATCACCTCTTTTCCTTGCCATCATATTGGCATCTTCCAACCCCTCTCAATCTTGGTTAGTCGGCTTGAATCTAAAACAAAATAGAGGTTCAACAATTGGATGTTCAGTGAAGGAGGTCATACCCTGTTGGTCTCGGCCAAGTCCTATACCTAGGAAATAGCACATTGCCCTCATCATATTAGCAACTAGGGGGTTACTGTGCGGGTCAAAGTCCATAGGGAAAAGTTCTTTACTAGGCTCCACTTCTATACACTAAACTGAGTCGAAGGAGAAGCTGGAGAGGGAATAAACAGTAGGCTTAGGCTGAATTTCCAAGAGCATATTCTTCCAACTAAATAAATATTTTAGCCAAAATAAGTGGAAATGATGTACGGTGCCTGGTCATCTGCTCGACTATGGGCACCAGCCTAAGACTGCCATAGCCATCAATGCCACTAAGTAACAAGTATTGACTAAGAAGGCAAAAATAGATAAGAGAAGACAAGTATGGGCTAGTGCGGTCCATATGCATGATCTACAGGCGGCTGCAGGGCCATGACATCAGCTCCAAAATCATATGATGGAATCTTGTAAGCCAAGAAACCGAAAACAGGCAGAATCAGTGAAGCAAGGTCTATATCCAGCCGGAGCACCGCAGGAATTTCTTCTACCACAGGTATTCTCCCAGAAATAATGCTGAATTCTTCAAACAATGGATAAAGCTCGAAGTCGTTGTGGCAAAATAAGATGTCTGAAGGATCAAAGTGATTTATTAGCCATTGCATCAATCCCGGTTAAACTTGAATGTTCCGATAGTAACATAGCCCGAATTGATACGGATCAAGGAAGCAGGGTGAAGGACCCTTTAGCTCTACCTATTGGGCCAATCATATGAGCTCGTGCTACTAAGCTATAAGTAGCCTTGAATGCATTTGTTCAATAACAAGTCACATTGGAGCTTTAAGATCATAACTATGCAAGATGTGAGATAGAACTTGAAGAAGCACCAAAGTTTATTATGGTGCTTGAGGCCTATAAAGAGGCTGCCCATTGATGTATTATACATGTTCTATACTTAGGCAAATTTAGAAGGATGCTTTTCATTGTAAGCTTAAGTATGGACCGTGTAGGGCCTGTGGACCCATTTGTCTTGTTTGGTTTAAATTGTTTTTAGTGGACTTAGTTATTCTGTGGACTCCATTCTATACTTAGGCAAATTTAGAAGGATGCTTTTCATTGTAAGCTTAAGTATGGACCGTGTAGGGCCTGTGGACCCATTTGTCTTGTTTGGTTTAAATTGTTTTTAGTGGACTTAGTTATTTAGTGTAAGGCTGGTTGGGCTTATTTTCCAAAGTTAGGCCAGCCCTAACTTAGTTAATATTTAAGTTAGGCTTGTTTTAATTAGTTAGCTTGGGCTTTGTATTTAATTAAGCCCATATGGGCCAAATTGGGTTAGGCCTAGGTTAGTTTAATTAAAGGTTAATTAGGTTTAGCTTTGAGGGTATTTATATTGGTTTTGTAAAAGCTGCACGGCAATCACGACAATTATTATGAAACAAACGTAAATTTTCTTTCAAATAAACCGTGTTCTGCATTGAATGAATGCAAACTAGTTATCTTCCTTGGTAATTGTGAGTTCTACAAGACTAATTGCGCCAAGAATTCCAAATTTGTTTTCAAGAGTTCTTGAAGGTAAGTTTCTGATTTCTTGTTTTTAAATTCCTTTCTTTCTCTCTTTAAGAGTACTTAGGGGTTCAGGGATTGACAGGTACTTCCATAATTTGCATGTTCTCTGCGTTGATTTGCAAGAGTACTTGTTAATTAGCTAGTGTCCCATTACGAATGGTGTCAGCAAATCCCAATCTTCACAGCTACAACTACGGAATAATGCTTCGAAAGGAGGTGCCACAGTCCAATCCATGGAAAATGAAGAAATAAAGAAATGACATAGGGGCAATATCCAACTGACATAGGGGCAATATCCCCATACTGATGAAGAGTACTCCTATTCGGGTTGATTTGAACACTTCTTATGAGAGAAAGAGGGTCTAAAATGAAAAGGGAGCCAGTAGTAGAAAGATCGTACCTAAGACTTCGTCTGGAATGAGAAGAGAGAGCTTTTCTAATGTGTAAATGTAATATAGGCTTTTATAGCAAAGAAACAGAGGACAGATTGACAGCTAACTGCCACTACAGTAATAGTGGTGCACGCCACTAGGTTGCAGACAGTTGGAGAGAATCTTGTTCTGTTGCTTTTCAGTTATCAGATTCAACAAGCAACATAAATGTCAGCTATAAAGGACAAATACACCAATATCACTCAAAAACATGTAAAGAAACGGGCTTTTGGCCTTCATATATATGAGAATAATCATTCTTTACAAAATATTCCCCTAATTGGGTTCAACAGCAGATAAAAAGAACAGAAGAAGAAGACTGGGGCAGCCAACTCAAGACATGTTGGAAGCCGTCTCCTTTGAATCATCGCTACTAGTCTCCTTAGCTTCTTTAATGATCACCTGCATCGGTCTAACTCTGCAACCAGCACGCCCGCCATGCTGCGCCTGTCGACCTCGACTAGCAGGAGGCGCCATGCCAGCTCTCTACATACATTCATGAGTATTAGTAAATGCATTTCATGTATACATGACATATGCATTACATGTTTTCTCTTGTGTTGTATTATTTTTACTTATCGCTACTGCCAACTTGAGGCGCGTCGCTTCATACAGTTGGCACACCTCATTATAGTCAGAGATGGATACCTCCAGAACTAGATAGGGGCAGATAATAAGAAAGTAGAATAATAAAAGGGCAGATATTAGAATAAAGAGCAGAAATTACTCACATGGGTGCAACCGGGTGGCGACATCCGATACGGACTCAGGAGATGTGTCTCTAGCATGCCTTGTGCAATCTGACCTGTGTGGTCCAGAATAAAGGAGAAAGAGGCACCTGGCTTGCGCTCTAACATACTGACAACAATAGCCGTATCTAGAGCCCTGGACCCGGAACCTCCCCTCACGCACTTGACGCGCTGCTGCTGCTACAAGAGTAAAACACAGTTTTTGAATAAAACACATTGGAGCAAAGCCAAGAACATAATCAGGAGGGGATTAAACTCACCTATACTAGGGCAGCGCCCTAGCTTATGTCTAGTTCCACCATCCCAGCAAAAGGATCAAACTCGGTTGGAGGAGGGATGTGAACCAGGAGCTGTGTCTGCACAAATATGGCATAGGCTCCAGTCACAAAAGCTGCTAGATGATGTCCTGCTCCAGCCAGATGGATCTGGTAGATAGCATTTAATATGGGACATCATAAGGAGCTCTCCTCTAATCTGGGCCAAGCTCCCACTCATGTACCCTCTCTCCGAGATAGTACATGTCATAATAGACTTGGAAGGAAAAAACGTCTATGATGATAGACAACGGCTGCCTGAACGAAATGGGAAAAGTCAGTTGCATCTCCCTATGGATATCTCTCTATCTGTCAAACAAAAAAAAAAAAAAGAGAAAAGAAAAATCTGAAAAATCTGACAAACAGAGAAAAAGAGAAAAAAAAGAAAAAGAAAAAAGAGAAAAGAAAACAGGAAAAACAAAGCAAAACAAAAATGTAATAAACAAGGGGAGGTAGCAACTTACTTGATCCCAGCTCAAGCCATTCAGCAGCTGATGCAACATTATAATGTTGAGAGTGTTATAAGAATACCACCTACTATACCGCAATGCTCAGCCACGAGGTAGAGACCTCACATTCACATCACCCTTGAAGCCGAACAAGGGAGGACCTTATGCTCATAGGCCCAAATTTGCACCAAAAATAAAGCATAAATTAGTGAATAAGAAGAAAGACAAGAATAAAAGTAGAAAGCAAAAAATAACCAAAGGATATGATTGTATATCTCTTTAACTTGCTTATAGCCCGACCTTCAAGTGTGCTCCACGGACACACAAGTCCATGCCATAGTAAAGATAAGACAGAGCGGCAGCTCCCCAATTAAATTGCCTGGTGGCATCGAGGTCTTGAAGTGGTGGCAGCAGCGCCAAATTTGCATCGTTACCATGGTTCGTAAATAAGGTAGTCGACAACAGATAGAACAAGTAGGCTCGTGCTATCATGTCTACATCCATCTCCACCACTCGCTCTCGGGGCATCTCCTGATAGTGAACATAGATGCTCTCATATCTGACCCTCTAGTCAGAAATGGTGGGCTCCACTCCAATGGCAGCTCGAAGGCTTGCCCGCAGCCATGGACGGTCTAGTGTCCTCATTTGGTCATCAAAGACCACAAATCGTCCTCCAAACGGCAGTCCCTTGATAGCAGCAAAATCTACCCGCATGATAGTCATCTCGCCGAACAATAGAGGGAAGGTATGTGTGATGTCCATCCACCACTCCATCAGCGCCAAAATGCTACACGGTAAGATTCGCCCCTACACCGGGGATGAGTATCCACAGCATCCAAAGCTTGCTTCCCGAATGCACTCCTATACTCGCTCAGGCAACCGATCAAACCACTCATAGGCCGCAAAGGTGTTGCCGCCGGATTTCCCGTGCCTCGGACCATTCAACAAAAATAAATCGCTGTGAGTATGCTAATAAAGTGCAAAGGCATGTCTTCTAAGTTTCTGATGTAGGTAAGCGAGGACAAACAACAAAAATCGCAAAAATAAGGTGTAACATTGACACTGTGGCGTGAACCACAGGGTAGTGGCACAACCCACTGCTCAAGTGGTGCACGCTACAAGTCCCGTGGAGCACCCCACAAGTCCATAGGATAGCCAATCAAGAATAACAAGGGCACATGCCACAGCGGCCCGTCATAGACTCAAAACGCCCAAAACATCCAATCAAGTAAAAAATCTACCTAGTTTCTGATTTCTAACCTAATATTTGCATGTTTCTAGTACTAATAATGCAGAAAAAAAATGAAGAAAAGGTTTTGAAATACCTCCATTGTGCCCTAGCAAAGGTGGCTGGCCAAATCATGTTGCAAAATGATCATAGTCCCTGCATCCGGAACGAATTCTCCTTAATCCATGACATGAAATGCTTGAATGCGTGGATGCCAAAAATGGTTTCATGATTTTTCTAGAGATCGATTATAGGGTCATCACATGCTTTTGGTGGATTGGTCTAAGGATCCCATCAACTAGAGTTGAAGTATACATCGTCATTTGACCATGTCGTATCAAATGGAACGATTGGTATGCCAAACCATTTACCCTACCGAATCGATCAGAGGTACGCAGGATTGGGTAAGTAGCTTTCACGACCCGAGGCAGCTTTAAGGAAGATTGCCCCAAGGTGATAATAGCAACTCGGTGTGCTTAATTCTAATAATGGGAAATGATCACAAATGATGCATCTAAATGTATTTAATAGGCGATTTCTCAATTTAAATCCGAACCGGAGATTCGAAGCCTAATCGATAGTCATCTACTACATTTTTTAGTTTAAAAATGTTTAAGTCCCTAATAGAGTCACCAGCTATGAGCCCCCTTCCAAGCGCCATGGAAAACCCATTGGTCGATTTGTCACGAAAACTGAGAAGAACTCCTTACAATTCCTTTTTGTTTGTTGATTATATTAGATTATGACTCAATTTAGCGCTTAAGTATGTCGGGTTGGCTCTTTGCAACGCTTTCAATGTGTGATGTGTTTTGAGTCACCGCCTTAATTTGTTTTTGTTTTTGAAGAAAAGATTAAGAAAAAAACTCGTAATTGACTCCATTTTCAATTTCCTTTTAGGATGAAATGCACAAGCCTCGAATCATTATGTTCGGGGACTAGGTTTTAACACCTACCACCCGACCCTAGACAATTAGATGGCGAACACCACATTCAGTGCCGGAGGCACCATTCTAAGCTACAAAATCGAATCTTATATGCTAAAGATATGAGTTTTTTTTTCTAGTCTCACAAATCTAGCAAGTCCATGGTTTTACTTAGAAAATGATTTGGAAAATCCTACAAAAAAACTGCAAGAATTTTCCCTAAAAATTTGACTTGACTAAAACCTGTGAAACAAGAATACACTTCCAAAACCAACCTCAACTATCCATAACTCCAATATAATCAATCTCAACTCAAACTATAATAATTTTGACTTGACTAAAACTGTGAAACACAAGAAATACACTTCCAAACCAACCTCAAAACTATCCATAACTCCAATATAATCAATCTCAACTCCTCAAACTATAATACATACATAATCCTTATATAATCAATCTCAACTCAAACTATAATACATACATAATCCTTAAATAGTAATAATCATCACCATCATATCATGATCATATATTATCATAAATACTCTTGAATACAAATTCCATAACCCATTCATGTATAAATAATTTAAAGCCCTATCGATTAGTATTAATCAGAAGAAATCAATTCTAGACACTAATATAATTAGATCCGCTCTTTATAGACAAACTTGGGAAATTCTACCACCTAAAGATACTTACCTTCAGAATTATATACCTCATATAAGCTTCTAATATAAATTCTTATACGTAAGTCCAAATTAATTACATACTCCAAATAATCTTAATTTATACATGTCATAATTATCAAATACATAAATGACATAATTTAAACTGCCAAAATTGAATATTCTTCTGCTCTAATGCTGATAATCGAGCCTTCTGCCAGCACCCTCGGTCAACAACCTACGAGTGACAGAAATCGACGCACTGGATATAAAACTCAATGGTGCTCAATAATCTCAACATCCAATGTTGCAATGACAATACATAATCATACAATCATTTAAAGTACTAATCATGCATAAGCAAATATTGCACATGTAACCGTATTAAACATGTTAAATCATAAGTTCTCACATGTTAAATCATAAAAGTTCTCATACTCAAGTAAGTAATATATCATCATTTAAAGCATGAAATCGTACTTATAAACTAAAAGCATGCGATATTAACTTATAAAAGCATTTAATACATAAATAGCCAAAATCTAAACACTTATATCAATAATAAAACATATAAACTTATAAGTACATTAATTATGTAGTATTATCTTATTAAATCCCTTTCTTTCATTTTAACTTATGGGGTCACATACACTTAGTAGAATTAGAAGCTGATCAAATTAGCAGAATCAGAGGGCTATAAAAGCCAAATGGAATTAGAGGGCTATAAGCCCAAATAGAATCAAAGGGCTATAAAGCCAAACAGAATCAGATAGAGTGCGTTCGCTCATACAGAGAGCACCCGTGTGCCAAGCATGTGATCACCTTAATGTGAGTGTGATTAAACTGATAATTGAGTTGGCAATGAGCAATGACTTGAGTTTAGTTCTGGAGTTTGAGTAGTTAAATAATCAGACTGACATCATTATGTCAAGCATGCTCATAAACAGAATCATCTTAATCAGACATCTAACTCACACCAAGTATAATAAGAGCCTGAAAACTTTCTTTCTTTCTTTAAGTTACATGATTGCGTATAAACTTTACTTGTTTAGATAGTACATAGCTTATACATGATTTATGTCAATTCAAAAGTCTTTGAAGCCTTTTAACACTTGGGAAGTTCTATGTGCCTTAAATCTAAGCAATTATGATAAAATCCTCGTATTCATACTTTATTCGAAATCTCATGTATGGTAACATATACTCATACGAAATCTCCATGTATGGTAACATATATCTCATAAATCGCTCATATTCATCACTTCATTCGAGAATTCATGGTATTGTAAACAATACTGCATACATATCGAAGTCATAAGTGCTTATAGCTATACACATAAAGGATAGGCAAACTACAGTCTTAAAAACTACTATAGGTCATTCGTAACTTCGCATAGCCAATCATCGTTGGAAAATGGCTCATAAAGCATATCATAAACACTCATCGCAGATTATAATAGTATTTATTTAATTAACAATTATTACATACAAGAACATGCTTAAGGACTTAATGGAAACTCTCAAATCTCAAATGAGCCTTGAAAATTTTAATTATGCCTTTATAGGTATAAAATTCATATTTTATATGACATATAACATATCACCAATCAAAGTTACCTTCTTAAGGCTTGTAGCCAAAAAATTAATTTTCATGAAAAACACATGATTTTGAGAATTCATCTTTTCCTCAAAAATCAAGAAGTCGAAAATAAAATCATACTTTCAAATAAATTCAACACTTTCAAGTATGAAGTCTTAGTACTCATCTCCAAGAACTTTAAACAACCTCAATTCATAAATAGTTCTTTTAAAAATTTTCCCGAAATTTCTAATTTTTACACATAGGAAAATACTCATTTCCAAAGATTCATTAAAAGCATTTTCTCCAAATTTAAACTTTACTTTCTTTTAATATTCTCCATTTTATATAAATTACTTAACTCAAATTCAAGTAAAATCATAAAGCATATAGAATTTCTCATATTTTTCAAATCGTATCATTCATGTGATTTTTATCATATAAATCTTCCTTTTTACATGCAATGCAACTAAAGCCTTAATTATATCCTTAGAAGCATATTTATACACTAAACATGCAAAGTCTTATGCAAATTTTCAAAGTTCATAAATTTCATGTCAAGGAAAAATATAACATAAAAAAGGGGCTTTCGTCATATGAGCCATACTTTTCTCATGTAATTCAACCAAAACGTCAATTATATACTTAGAAGCGTAATTAAACTTTAAGCATGCATATACATGGGCAATTACTTAAAGATTTGACATTTTCAAATTATAGAAAGCTACAAATCGTAAATGTGATTTTTACCAAGTTTCATAGTTCACATTCAACTCATTCAAATCATTTATTATACTAAAAAAAAATAGTTATACTTAAAGCATGCATAGTTATACTTAAAGCATGCATATTCTCATTCAATTTTGGAATCATAAGAAGATTTCCATTTCTTAAGATTTAGAAGAGATATCAATCCTAAATTCTCAACACATGCTAAGCATTCATATGGAAAGGACATTGTCACTTAATGACAAGGAATTCACAAGGCCACATTCCATCTATGGTACGGCCAAATGAACTTCCAATTCAAGGAGTGCCCTTTTTCAAGATTTAAATATGTCATAATCATATATAAGCCATAAATAGCATGACAGCGCATTTAATCCATATAAATTCATCTCACATTATCAAAATCCTAATTTTAAAGTCATAGAAAAAAATTTCTTAAATATTTAAGTAAGGTATGATTACCAACACATACCCATATGCTTATCATCATAACTAAAAGAGGTATTGTAAGTTAAAAAGCAAAACAAACCTCAAGTCCTTCCTAGGTTCGGCCATACAAAGGGCAAAGTGAAAGAAAGCATTTCTTATTGGTTTGAACATGCTAACACATTTAAATAAACCCCAATAATAACACCTTTATATAATCAATTTACTCAATTTACATGATTTAAAGACAAAACCATCAATTTATCATGCTCAAAGTCATAGGAAACTCATCAATTACACCAAATCAAGCAAAATCCCAAAATTCAACATAAAAACCTATAAAATTAAAAGCAAGAAAAATTAAATAGGATGAGAAATCAGAAAGCACTAACCTAATATGCACTTCAAATATGTTACAAAAATCTTCACAAATAGCTTCACTCTCCCCCTCATAAAGTTGAACTTGGAATAATTCTCCAAATTTCTTAGTCTTTACAAGCCAAAATCCAAAGAATTAACTTAAATCTTCAAGAACTAAAACTTGGTATAGGTTTCATTAGGTGTAATTAGTGTGATTGTTGAGTAGGAAATGAAAGAAAATGAAGAGGGAGCTGGCGAAGTGGTCTGCCAAAGAGAGGAAAAGGAAGAGAAAGGAAAACTTAGCACAAATGAGGGGAAATGAGCTTTTTATGCCATTAGGAGCACTTTTGTAATATTGAAAAACTTCCTTAGGAAGTTGTCTAATGTGTGGTGTGGATTTAATCAAGGTATTTTAATCCAAAGGCTAAGAATAAATTCTACAACCATTCCTCATATTTATATTTTTCTCCACAAATCTCATTAATTTGATTCAATAATTTTAATTCTCCAATTTTCCAATTTCTAAAAAATACCATAAATCCATATCCATTAATTGCTTAATTTCTTCAAATAAATTCATAACTTATTTTGTACCCACCAAAATAATATATTCATGCTCCAAATAATGATAAAAAATATTAGTTATGAATAATAATTTTTTTTCTGGATCGAAAAAACACCAATTTTTCGGACGGGTGATACTATTCACAAACCGGTAAATCACTATTCACCTATAATTAATTATTTAATTAATCATGAAAAGTTTATACCTTAACTTAAATTAATTAGAACTAATAACATAAAATCTAATTAACTCCATAAATATTAATTATGCTCAATATCCTTCTCAGGTCCAAATAATATTTACCTCTTGTTCATGACCCGATCAAATAATACCATTTTAAGATTCGAAATTTTAGGGTGTTACAAGGTTTCTAGCTTCTTTCGATTTGAATCAACTATTTGGGTACCTAATCGAGAAATCAAAATATTGGTTTACATGAATGGCACTGATATCGATGCATGAGCATACTTATAATGCATGGCAATTATAAACAAAGCATTAAACGCATAATTGAAAAGCGCGTAATTCAGAGGGGAGCCCAACTCTAGCCTGGGGAGCCAACTCTAGCCCATTGTCAAGGATGTAAGTCGGCGACACATTCCCCTAATCCCGACCAGTCCAGTTTCGGATCGGGGCCGTACCTTAGGTATTGAAATTGTAGTTACGCCTTCATACGAATTTGTATCGAGGATCAGGCGCTTATTGAAGGTTACCATCGATTGTTGATGGATGGTAGGGTTTTGAAGGTGCCACTCTTAGAGTGGGCATATAAGGTGCCGAACGGACCAAGCTTTAATTGAAAATTAGTTTTGTATTGTGCGCCGGATGGATTGGGCTTAAATCATTTTGAGTGTTAGAAGGACCAACTTTACAGGCTGTAAAGTGTCAGATGTACTGGCTTAATTGACCAAGATTGAGTTTGAGTGATTATACCCTAGGTCAAATCATTTTTCAAACCAAGCCCGGTCCATCCGAAACCCAGGCCCGGTTCGTCTAGGACCTCATAAGCCCATTCTAAAGTGGCACCCTAAAAAAGCCTATAATCCTAACCAATGGTAGAACTTTGTGTGCCCTGATCCTTATACAAATGAGGCACAAAGGTATACCTACGGATTTTAGCCTAGGTAGCGGGCTCTCGACCAAACTGACCGGTCGGGATCTAGAGGAATGTGTCGCACGACCTAGAATCCTCGATAAATGAGGCTAGAGTCAAGCTCCCCTCCTAATTACATCCTTTCAATTATTTATGCTTTTAATGCTCTATATTTTTTATATTGCCATGCATTAAAAGTAAGCTCATGTACTAATAACAGTCATCCATGCAAACAATATTTTGATTTCTTGATTAAAACCCAAATGATTGATTCAAATTGAAAGAAGCCAAAAACCTAGTCCCCGAACCTAATGATTCAATGCTAATGCTTTTCACCTAAAAGGCAAAACTAAAATTGAAGTCAATCACAGGGTTTTTTCCCTTAGTATTTTCCCTGAAACAAAAAAAATTAAGGTGGCGACTCTAAACACATCACACACCTGTCAAAGCGCTCCAAAGAGCTAATACGATACACTTAAGCACTAAACCAAGCCATAATCAATAAAAAGGAACCAACGGAGTTCCTATTTCCATGAAGAACCGACCAATAGGCCCGTCTGGTTAAATTTCGTCATTCAGATCTTTTCCATGGCGCTCGAGAGGGGACTCACAGGTAACATTAGTTTAAACAGGGTATGCATGGTTAACAAATCTATACACTATTTATGGTATGCAAGGGGAATATTATAACTATGGCATAGTGTATAGGTTATGACAGGTCACTTAACCTGATACCACATAAGTATATGTCAAGATTACAAGAGTAGTGAGGATACCCTAACAAATTATGCAAGTCCCTTTCAGTATATTGATTTGGTAGAATATTCCAAATTACCAAGAGGTATCTATGTAAATAGTAGGGTAATACCTATGATAGTGATAGACAATGTACACAACATTATAATAACGGGGATATGTAGTTGCTGGTTATACCCATAGGAGGGTGGATCAATAATGTTTCCATAATTATTAAATACATTATCCAATAGATTGTTAAACTAAGCTAGTACAATGGGGCATGCAGAAGTAAATACCCTAAACTAGAAGGGCATATCACCTATCCCAATGACATCCTAATAAACACCATTTAAAATGCCATATTTACTTAATTTAATACCACCATGACATGGTTGGTAATCTGATAAATATCTAGCTATATATCACAGCACATAAATTAACCAAATATTTAATAAATACTGGGTATACTTATTATGATCCTATAACACACCATAGGATTATAGTATATAAACTCAAGTATATTTCAAGTTATACGCAGCATATCACCTCAATAAGTTCCTGACTAATAGTTATACACTTCAGAAAGCTATACTTTTAAATACTTGCCACTTACTATGATGGAAGTATGCATGAAGCTCTATGGGTATATAATTAGCTAATAGGTCACTTATTGCTTCAATGAAAGGTCAACAGATTCCAGATATAAGGATACTTTTCCGAATTAATTGGGGGGCTATTCGTAGTATTACAGCTGATCACTACTCAAGGTCCTTGACTGGACCTAGTTAAGGTTGAACTATTCTATAAATTGGAGTCATTGGGTTAAACTAAACTGAAAAGTTGGTACCCAAATAATTAGAACTCATATTGGTGACATAAAAAAGACTACCAGTCTGGTTGAGTGTGATAAGCATATCCACAGGCATATGGAATTTTTAGTTGGTACTCCTATGTGTGGTACTAGGTCTGGAATATTCCTAAATGATCATTAAATACACGTATACATTAAGATGGTTAATCTTATCCATCTGGAATATTCATTAGTTAATCATGAGATAGGAATGAAGTTTATTGTATGCATATGCATAGGAATAACCATATTGATAAGTACCACTGGTTAAGGAATAAAATAGATTGTGCTATTAATTGATATTGTGGTTAATAGTAGTGACTCATATCAGCTGGCATAGATGATTATTAAGACTATTGTACCAATACATATTGCTCTGTATCATGTATGAATTAAATGCATTGTTTCCACCTATATAGTGTCGAATGCATATCCAGTGAAATATAGCCACATCAATTCCATTACTAGGATGGAATTGGGGCAAATTTAATCAAGGTTAGCAGATATTCATTTGCCCATATCCATGACATTTGGGAGTTATCACTTGATCCATCATGTTCAATGATGTGTCCAAGGTACCTATATATAGATATTAATAAGGGTCAAATCCAATGATGCCCCATAAATGACATATGCATTTACATTAGAATGATTTACTAGATATAACCTAGCTAAACACTTAGTTGGTCAAAACTGATCTCTTCTAATAGCTAAGATGGACACACATATGGTATCAAGTTAGGCATATATTAGCATAATTAATACAACCACTTAGGAACATGATGCTTGCATCTATAATACTTAATCGGCACTTAGGAACATATGCTTGCATCTAATACATATCTTAATCGATCAAATGTAACCAAGCATTATGGGACAAAACCATATCCACAGTTGTAATCCGATAAGGTGTTTACTTTACAATTGATGCAGTTCGACGAACTTTTGTACAACTAAATCAAGATTGTCATATTGATAGCACGAACATAGAAGCAGGAATAGTCTATAAAATGTATCATGATCTGAAATACAATGAGCTGAATAAGCAAATATTATATATTTGAGTGAGTAAGGATTGGATATTTGCCCCTAGACAATCTATTGTATGATAATGTATTATCGATCATTAACTGACTTGATAATAACTTGTATACTGGATGTAATAAAATTATTGACTATAGCTCTAATTGTTTTTTTTTTAGATAAGTATAATTTAAGATAGAAATGACATTGATCACTACTTCAATGGTCAATGATCAATGCATGGACAAATCAAACACGTAAGCCTAATGTGGACAATACCTGGATTGTCCCAAATAGGTCAACTACCGCCATTATACGGCCAATAAGTATTATTCCGTCCTTATCGTTATTAGGATATCAATTCATATAACCACGCCCAACTAAATTATGCGTACCAACCGTTATGAATGAATAGGTAATCCACAACATAGCCATTACTGCTATGTACCGGATAATCAATACCTGGTTGACCAGCAGAATCCTGGTGATATCATACTTATAGGTATAATATTCTAGGTATTACCTATTCCTAGATTTTAATTATCATACTGAGATATATTGTGTAATTGTTGGTATATGGAGACTTCGGGATACCCTTTTTTTTTAACTTAGCTTGATGTATATGGGTTATTATATCCAATTATCTATGAAAAAATTGGATAAGAATGAATCTTATTATCTAAGGGTATCTATATACCAATTAGTCGTATGACCCGTAAGGTTGATGACATAATTATCATATCCAACCAATTGGATATAATAACCCGTATTTCAATGTCCCATGGGCCAGGTGGAAGTTTTGATATTAGCCTGAAAAATTTTCCATGGCTATGATAAATCTACACCCATGCATCAATATATTTGGGTATGAATAGCCTGGATGGTCATAATATTTTCAACATGATATTACATTAGGGTATGCTGAACATTAGCCCATGGTATCTATCTTATCTGTTAGGTATGATTGTATACCCTTATGGATGGTGCCAGATATTAACTAATTATCCCTACTCATTCTATTGATATCTATACACATTATACTCTATACACATTAAAGCTACTACCCAAAAAATGGATGATCAACTTGGATCCTCTGTAAGACATAATCCTACCTCTCAAATTACAATCTGTGATTAGAAACACATTGCAGTATTACCATGTGGAGTACATGAGTCATAACTATCATATTTTAAAATGTTTGATAAGTTAAAGAGTATACTGGCCAAAACTAGACCTCGAAAAGAAGTAAAAGAAGAAGGAAGATATTAGAGAAAGGCACCAAATGGATAACTCAACTAACTATGTATCAAATTCTTTAGCACTTACCTGGTATGCCCTTTGTAAAACTTCTTTGAAATCCTCTTTGTGATGGAAAGGATAAGCCAGATCGCACCCATAAAGCAAGAACCCACACAAGATGGATAAACAACCTCTGTAAATGCAATCTATTTCAAATGAAGGAATCAAATATATTCAACAAATCAAATTGTCCTTCATAATCACATCAATATGCTTAAAACATCATAAATTGAAGTAGGTCTAGGCAAAATAGATATTATGAGAGGCAATTTAGAAATGGCCAAATAATAAGAAAGGGAAGGATATGAATTAGGGATTTGGTGACTCATACAAGTTATTATCGAGAATGGGAACAAGAGACGAAAGAAGAAGGGAGCATGAAATTAGGGATTTTAGACTAAATCAAAACAGTGCGTTTTGTTGTAAAAAAAGGAGTTTTGATCATTTCTAGGGGCTTAGTTTTGTGGGTAAATCCAAAATCTTAATTTAAGTATTGAAAATAAAACTTAAATTATTCTAATTTATTTTGAATTTTTCAAAATATAGTAAATAATTATTATTAGAGTCTTTTAGTTAAATAAAATGAAATTCAAATAAAATTTTTTAAATATATTATTTTTCTACGATTTTCACGTATTTGGATTATTTATACATTATTATATTTTAAAAGTTTTTATAATTCTAATTTTAATAAAAAAAATAGAAGTTTGAAATTATAAATTTGACTAATATATCAAATACGAATTCCTTTTTTAGTCTAATTAAATTTTTTGAAAAAAAGTAAACCATAGAAGTTTGAATTAGTGAAGAAATGGTTATTTAGACATATTTCTCTCTTTTTATTTGATATTTTATTCTATTATTTTGAAATTTATTGAATTTCATTTAATTTTTTATTTATGATTTAATTATATTTAATTTTTTAAAAATACTTTTTAAAAATTACATATAAGATAATTAGACATTTAAGAATTTAATTTTTTTAAAATATTTTTTAAATAAATATATAAGGCTTTAAAATTTTTAAATTTAATCTCATTTAGTGAGAAAAAATTTTTCAGTGTCAATATTGTTTTTTGCACGTTAATCTGCTGAGAACTTCAAGCAATTTAATACAAATAAATTGCTTGAAGTTGGTCTGAACGTTTTTGTCTTTGTCCCTAGACAAAAGAGTGGAGGCACGAGCGATAGGTTCAACATCGAATCACTTTTAATTATAGCACAATTTAGCTAAGTGCTGCCCGATTTCACCGCCAAATTGAATATCATAACAACAATGCTTCGTTTAAATATGCTTCGGCTTTCTCTTTCAACGCCATCATCCTTTTCAAAGTCGCAATACGCAGTGCCCAGATTCTGCGCAATGAGCAATTATGCGGCGTCGTCTTCTGGGCTCTCAAGCAAGCTCTTTTTTCGAGAAGGAGTCCTCTACTTATACCTATTTGCTGGCTGATGTTGCTCACCCTGATAAACCTGCTCTGGTTTTGTGTGTTTTTCTTTTTTTTTTTTATTATCAATTTTTCTTTTATTCTTGTGATTTAATTATATATATATATATATGTGTGTGTGTGATAACCTTTTCTGTGCAGTTGATTGATCCAGTTGATAAAACAGTAGACAGAGACCTCACCCTTGTAAAAGAGTTAGGGTTAAAGCTAATTTATGCTATAAATGCTCATGTGCATGCTGATCATGTGACAGGAACTGGATTGATAAAGGTTTGGCTGCATTTAATTTGCAAATTACATTTATAAACGCAAATGTTTCATCAGTTTTTATGCTCAATTTGTAGACAAAGCTTCTTGACGTGAAATCTATTATTGCAAAAGCTAGCAATTCAAAAGCTGATCTTCTCATTCAAGCTGGTGATAAAATACATTACGGCGATTTGTTTCTGGAGGTACCATTCATTTTACTAGCTTTTGTAATGTAGCTTTTTTGTGCAAAGTAATCGAAGAAAGGCCGAATCATCTCAAATATCCTAAAATCTTCAGATTCTTAATTCTGTCAGCCTATCCTGGATATTTTAAATCTGCATATGTATGCTGAAATAAAAGGCAAATTTTAACATTGCCTTCCAACTTAAAAGATGTGGGTATTTGGCAAAATTTGGATATTTGTAACTTGTTTTAAGAGAAAAAAGAAGTGTGCAGAACATTAGGCTATAAAGATTGTAGTGTTATCTTGTAGTGTTATCTTTATTCTGCCGATAAAGATTGTTGTTAGATTAAGGTTCAACAGTCGTTTGTGGCAAATAATTTTAGCAGCAAAGGAAAGGGGTTCCTTGGAAGTTAGATGAAGCAACCAACTCTTGATATTTCTTACCAAAAAAAAAAAAAAAAAAAAAAAAATTATACTAGAAAATATAAGATTCATAATCTAGGATTAAATGTTGGAGTTAAAGAAGAATACAAGTCGAATCTTCCTTACCAGCCACCAAGAAATTATAACTACATTATTTCCTTGTAGTCACCAAGTTATGAGCACCTAAAAAATAATGCCATCCAAAATAGTCTTCCATATACTTCATGTCTTGATTATGATAACAGGAAACTAGCGTGTGTGATTACAACCTCTTATTATTTTATCTGTGTCCCTAATGGGTTGGTGTTCTGTTTTAAGAAATAAGTAGCTTTAAACTTCCATGCCTTAAACTTATAATGAGAAAATAGAATTGCATAGATCTAGGATTAATAGCTTGAGTTAAAGTAAAGTGCAAGTCCAATCTGTTTTCTGATCCCAGCAACCAAAAGCAAATTTCAAAACTACAATTACTTTCCTGAAAGTCACCAAGTTTATGAGCACTAAAAAATAATCATCCAAATAGCTTCCAATACTTCATTCTTTGATTCATGATAAACACGAAACTCAGCTGTGTATGCAACCTCTATTATTTTATCCGTGCTCCTATTGAGTTTTGTGTTTTGTTTTAAGAATAGCTAGCTTTAAACTTCCATGCTTAACCTTATCATTATTGATTTGATTACCACACATTGATCTTGATGCCACAAAACAATATTCAAAGGAGAGAAGAAAACTCTTCCAAAGATACATCTCAGATGAGCACAATAGAATATTGTACAACCATCAGTAATTTTTCACTTTATAGAACACTTGGCTTCTCAAAGTACAGTCTTTATCCTCTAAGTAGTCCATTTGAAATCCTGTTCTCCAATTTATGAGATGAAGCATGAAGGTTTCAAATTTTTCAAATTAAGAAGAGCAGCAGCCAACAGATTGGCAGTGAATAGTCATACTGAAATCTAAAAAAGGAAAAATTATTTAGCTGAATGTGGTATTATTTCGTTGGAGATTGTAGAATCAATATATAGCTTGGCTAATGTCTGATAGAATTAAAAAGAATTGACAATTTGGCAAAAGATAGGCTAAAAGATAAAAACAATGGCCGATTGGCAAAACAAGAGGAATCAGGTCGACAATATCCTTTTTAAGTATAGGACAACATTTAAAATAGTGATACATGACCCAATGTGAATTTCTCATCTCTGGTAGGTCCACTGAAGTTTTCTAAATCCAGCCTGCTGTATTGGCATATGCATATGCAAATTCCATTACAAAGTGACTTATATGATTTGGCACCAATAATTTTAGCTAAAATGTCTAATTATTACAATTGATAGTCTTCCTTTTGAGAAGTATTTGACTTAATTTTTTCATAATGTTGTAAGGATTCTACATCACAATCTTGTTTTGAATATGTCATTGGGGTGATGGCTCTAAATTTATAGGTTCACATTTTCAAGAAGGTTCTAATTTTGTTTTGCAACTTAGGATGCGTTTTGCAACTTAGGATGCTAGTCCAGTACTATTCTTAGTAAGCATTAGTGTTCTGACAATACATGGTAGAATGGTATTGCATTATTGTCATTGCAATGCATATACTAAATATAATATGTACAAGAGTAGCAAGAGCAACCAATGCATTTATTATCTTTTCACTATTTTTGCACATTGATTTTTGTTCATTTCATCTTTTTGTCTCCATCTATCCACCCATTACTGGACCCAATCATTTGTTATTTTATTTTGACAGGTTCAAGCTACCCCTAGGCATACATTAGGTTATATTACTTATCTTACTGGAGATGGGCCTGATCAGCCACAACCAAAGATGGCTTTTACTGGGGACGCTTTACTAATACGGGGATGTGGGAGAACTGATTTTCAGGTTTGCTAACTTATATTTTGGAATGTTACTGAGCACTCGATTTTTCTTAAGGGTACAATTTTTCTTAAGGGTACATTGTATAGAAGATATCAAGCAGTGTTTCTGAACTTATTAATATTTACTTACAGGGCGGAAGTTCACATCAACTTTATCAGTCAGTGCATTCACAAGCAAGGACATGAAATGAATAAACTAGAAAGTGTACAGATAATGAAACATGAGTTAACTTGGCTGTATTTTTGTTGGAATCAGATATTCACCTTGCCCAAGGATACTTTGATCTATCCTGCTCATGATTAGAAGGGATTCACTGTATGGAGCCATTTCTTAGCATTTCTTCCTGCTTTATATTCTGATTGTCCAGCTTGATATGCTAAACGCTTTGTGTGACGCACAGGTCAGTCACCTGTTGGATGAGAATATTGCTGTACATTCCAGGCTACCAAAGATGAGGTGAGTCCTTATGGACATAACGATTTGGCGTTATAACTTCTTTTTTTCTCTTTGTTTTTTTTGTTTAAATATTATCTAGCAACACCTATCAAAATAGCCTTCAAAGATCAACCAACGTTAACCTATGGATTGTGGCGATTTTAGTCGGGCTTTTCTTTCTATTCCTTTCTTGATATACTGTGATAAATGGTCCAGAAGTGACAACATTAAGTTACACGCTCAGATTACAGGTTCTGTAAAAAATGAAACCTTAATATGGCAGATTTATTAATTGCAGTAACTCTTTGTATATTTGGAGTTTCTACATAGAATGAATGCAAAAGTGGAGTGCTTAAGACAGTGCCATATCCTCAACCATAAGTTAAATTTATCACCATTCTAATGCTTACTTTCAAGCTTACAAAGCAATACATGCTGCTGCTATCTATCTTACTGTAAGATAAGTATTAGAAAAACAACTAATATTGAAGTTCTAATAAAGTTGAAAAATTAGTGAATGGTTTGTACAATATTCTATTGTGCTCATCTGAGGTGTATCTTTGGAAGAGTTTTCTTCTCTCCTTTGAATATTGTTTTGTGGCATCAAGATCAATGTGTGATAATCAAATCAATAATGATAAGGTTAAGGATGGAAGTTTAAAGCTAGCTATTCTTAAAATAGAACACAAAACCGAATAGGAGCACAGATAAAATAATAGAGGTTGCATACACAGCTGAGTTTCGTGGTTATGATGAATCAAAGAATGAAGTATTGGAAGCTATTTGGATGATTATTTTTTAGTACTCATAAACTTGGTGACTTCAAGGAAATAATGTAGTTTATAAATTTTCTTTGGTTGCTGGGATAAGGAAAGATTGACTTGTTGACTTGCAGTCTTCTTTTAACTCGCAACCTATTAATACCTAGATTAATGAAATTTCCATAATTTTCTAGTAATAATTTTTTTTTTTGTTTTTTTTTGGTAAGAAAATACAAGAAGTTGGTTGCCTTCATCTAACTTCCAAGAACCCCTTTTCCTTTGCTGCTAAATTATTTGCCAACAAATGACTGTTGAACCTTTGAACCTTAATCTAACAACAATCTTTATCGGCAGAATAAAGATAACACTACAATCTTTATAGCCTAATGTTCTGCACACTTCTTTTTTCTCTTAAAACAAGTTACAAATATCCAATTTTTGCTAAATACCCAGTTCTTTTATTTCAGCGTACATATGCAGATTTAAAATATCCAGGATAGGCTGACAGAATTAAGACTCTGAAGATTTTAGGATATTTGAGATGATTCGGCCATTCTTCAATTACTTTGCACAAAAAAGCTATATTACAAAAGCTAATAACATGAATGGTACCTCCAGAAACAAATCGCCGAAATGTATTTTATCACCAGCTTGAATGAGAAGATCTGCTTTTGAATTGCTAGCTTTTGAAATAATAGATTTCACGCCAGGAAGCTTTGTCTGCAAATTGAGCATAAAAACTGATGAAACATTTGCATTTATAAATGTAATTTGCAAATTAAATGCACAAATTAAATGCAGCCAAACCTTTCAATCATCCAGTTCCATCACATGATCAGCAAATGCAATGAGTATTTATAGGCATAAATTTTGCTTTAAACCCTAAACTCTTTTACAAGGGAAGGTCTCTTGTCCACTGTTTTATCAACTGGAATCAATAAACTGCAAACAGAAAAGGTTAATCACACTCACATATATATTAATATATATATATATCAAACAAGAATAAAGAAAAAAATTGGATGATAAAAAAAAGAAAAAAGAAAACTCAGAGCAAGGTTTATCCAAGGGTGGAGCAACATCAGCCGCCAGCAAATAGGTATAAAGTAGAGGATCCTCCTCGAAAGAGCTGGCGAAACAGAGGCTTGCTTGAAGAGCCCAGAAGACGACGCCGCATAATTGCTCATTGTGCAGAATCTGGGCACTGCGTATTACGACTTTGAAAAGGATCATGACATCGAAAGAGAAAGTCGAAGTATATTTAAACGAAGCATTGTTGTTATGATATTCAATTTGATGGTGAAAATCGGGCAGCACTTAGCTAAATTGTGCTATTATTGAAAGTGATTCGATGTTAAACCTATCGCCCGTGCCTCCACTCTTTTATCTTCCTTAAGGGACAAAGACAAAAACGTTCAGGCCAACTTCAAGCAATTTATTTGTATTAAATTACTTGAAGTTCTCAGCAGATTAATGTGCAAAAAACAATATTGACACTGAAAAATTTTTTCTCACTAAATGAGATTAAATTTAAAAATTTTAAAGCCTTATATATTTATTTAAATAATATTTTAAAAAAAATTAAATTCTCAAATGTTCTCAAATGTCTAATTATCTTATATGTAATTTTTAAAAAGTATTTTTAAAAAATTACGTATTATTAAATCATAAAAATTTAAATGAAATTCAATAAATTTCAAAATAATAGAATAAAATATCAAATAAAAAGAGAGAAATATGTCTAAATAACCATTTTTTCTTTAATTCAAACTTCTATAGTTTACTTTTTTTCAAAAAATTTTATTAGACTAAAAAAGGAATTCGTATTTGATATATTAGTCAAATTTATAATTTTTTTTTTTTTTTATTTAAAATTAGAATTATAAAAAATTTTAGAAATTTAATAATGTAAAAATAATCCAATTTACATGAAAATCATAGAAAATCATAGAAAAATAATATATTTAAAAAATTTTATTTTAATTTCATTTTATTTAACTAAAAGACTCTAATAATAATTATTTACCATATTTTAAAAAATTCAGAATAAATTAGAAGAATTTAAGTTTTATTTTCAATACTTAAATTAAGATTTTCGATTTACCCACAAAACTAAGCCCCTAGAAATGAGCAAAACTCCCTTTTATACAACAAAACGCACCGTTTTGATTTAGTCTAAAATCCCTAATTTCATCGCTCTCCTTCTTTCTTCTCCATCTTGTTCCTTCTCGATAATAACTTGTATGCAGTCACCAAATCCCTAAAATCTCATCTTCCCTTCTTATTGATCTTGGCCATTTCTCACAACTTCCTCTCATGATATCTATTTTCCTAGCCTACTTCAATTTATGATGTTTTAAGCTATTGAATCGATTATGAAGAAATGTGATTGTTGAATTATTGATTCCTTCTTGAATGTTGAATTATTGATTCCTTCTTGAAATAGATTGCATTTACAGGAGTTGTTTATCCATGCTTGGTTCTTGCTTATATGGGTGGAGATGCTTATCTTTCCAAGCAGAAAGACGATCTTCAAAGAAGTTTTTACAATGCTATACCAGTTAAGTACTAAAGAATTGATATATAGTAGTTGAGTTATCCATTTGGTGCTTTCTCTTATATTTCTTCCATCTTCTTTACTTCTTTTCGAGGTCATATTTTGGCCAGTATACTTTTAACTATCAAAATTACATATAAGATAATTAGACATTTGAGTATTTAATTTTTTTAAAATATTTTTAAAATAAATATATAAGGCTTTAAAATTTTTAAATTTAATCTCATTTAGTGAGAAAAAATTTTTCAGTGTCAATATTGTTTTTTGCACATTAATCTGCTGAGAACTTCAAGCAATTTAATACAAATAAATTGCTTGAAGTTGGCCTGAACGTTTTTGTCTTTGTCCCTTAAGCCTGAAACGTTTTTTGTCTTTGGTCCCTTAAAGAAGATAAAAGAGTTGAGGCTACGGCGCGATAACGTCAACATCGAAATTCACTTTCAAAAAATAGCAACCCAATTTAGCTAAGTGCTGCCCCGATTTCACGCCAAATTGAACATCATTAACAACAATGCTTCGTTTAAATATGCTTTCCCGACTTTCTTTTCACGCCATTCGTCCTTTTTCAAAGTCGCGAATACGGCAGTGCCCAGATTTCTGCGCAATGAGCAAAGCAATTATGCCGGGCGTTCAGTCTTCTGGGCTCGTCAAGCAGCTCTGTTCGCCAGCCTTTTCGAGACAAGGAGTCCGAGTCCTTTCTACTTATACCTATTTGCGGCGATGTTGCTCACCCTGATAAAACCTGCCTCTTGGTTTTCTCGTTTTTCTTTTTTATCATTCAATTTCTTTATTCTTGATCTAATTATATATATATATATATATATATGTAGGTGTGTGTGTGTGTGTGTGTGTGATAACCTTTCTGTGCAGTTGATTTGATCCAGTTGATTAAAACAGTGGACAGAGACCTCATCCCCTTGTAAAAGAGTTAGGTAGGTTATAAAGCTAGATTTATGCTATAAATAAAGCTAATTTATGCTATAAATACTCATGTGCATGCTGATCATGTGACGGGAACTGGATTGATAAAGGTTTGGCTGCATTTAATTTGCAAATTAGATTTATAAACGCAAATGTTTCATCAGTTTTTATGCTCAATTTGCAGACAAAGCTTCCTGGCGTGAAATCTATTATTTCAAAAGCTAGCAATTCAAAAGCTGATCTTCTCATTCAAGCTGGTTCTAAAATACATTTCGGCGATTTGTTTCTGGAGGTACCATTCATGTTATTAGCTTTTGTAATGTAGCTTTTTTGTGCAAAGTAATTGAACAAAGATCGAATCATCTCAAATATCCTAAAATCTTCAGATTCTTAATTCTGTCAGCTTATCCTGGATATTTTAGATCTGCATATGTACGCTGAAATAAGAAGCAAATTTTAACATTGCCTTCCAACTTAAAAGAAGTGGGTATTTGGCAAAATTTGGATATTTGTAACTTGTTTTAAGAGAAAAAAGAAGTGATTAGCCTATAAAGATTGTAGTGTTATCTTTATTCTGCCAATAAAGATTGTTGTTAGATTAAGGTTCAACAGTCATTTGTGGCAAATAATTTTAGCAGCAAAGGAAAGGGGTTCCTTGGAGGTTAGATGAAGCAACCAACTCTTGATATTTCTTACCAAAAAAAAAAAAAAAAAAAAAAAAAAGAAAAAAAAAAAAATATACTCCCTAGAAAAAAATAATGACATTTTCATAATCTAGAATAATAGCTGAGTTAAAGAAGATGCAAGTCAATCTGTTTCTGATTCCACGGCAACCAAAGCCAAATTTAATAAACTCGCCATATTCCTTTGAAGTCACCCAAGTTTATGAAGTCACCAAGTTTATGAGCACTAAAAAGTAATCATCCAAATAGCTTCCAATACTTCATTCTTTGATTCATAATAACCACGAAACTCAGCTGTGTAAGTAGTTCATTTGAAATCCTGCTCTCCAATCTATGAGATGAAGCATGAAGGTTTCAAATTAAGAAGAGGAGCAGCCAACAGATTGGCAGTGAATAGTCATGCTGAAATCTAAAAAAGGAAAAATTAGGTAGCTGAATGTGGTATTATTTCGTTGGAGATTGTAGAATCAATATATAGCTTGGCTTATGTCTGATAGATCTAAAAAGAATTGACAATTTGGCAAAAGATAAAAACAATAAAAAAGAATTGACCAATTTGGCAAAAAGATTTAAAACAATTGGCCCATTGGGCACAACCAAGAAGGAGAGGGGAGGAGAATCAGGTCGACAATTATGGCTTTTAAGTGTAAGGACACATTATAAGAATAGGATACAGGACCCAATGTGAATTTCTCGATCTCCGTAGGTCCACTGAAGTTTTCTAAATTCGCAGAGTGCTGTATGGGCTTATGTATTATGCCAAATTCCATTACAAAAGTGACCTTATATTGATTTTGGCACCAATGAATTTGATCTTAAAATGTCTAATTATTTTACTATTGATAGTCTTCCTTTGAGAAGTATTGACTTAATTTTTTTCGATGAATGTTGTCAAGGATTCTACGTTCACCAAATTTTTTTTTTTAATATGTCATTGGGTGAATGCGCTCTAAATTTATAGGTTCACATTTTCAAGAAGTGATTCTAATGGTTGCAACTTAGGGGATTGCCGGTCCAAAGTACTATCTAGTAACAATTAGTGTTCTTTTAATCATAAAAGCCAATCATAAAGCAGGTTATACATAAAACACAAAGAGCAAAGAGATATTTGAGTAATTAAAGTTGGTCCCAAAATTGGTGTTAGAATTCTAGACGCTTTCAATAATCGAAATGCATAGTGGCATATTGCTTTTTAAATTTCTACAATTTTAATGTTCATGGGCTTAGTTTTTCCCTCCTTTCTTATATTTTAAATGTGAGTTATTATACCTTTTGCCAAAGAACCTCTTAACATTATACCTAGAAACAGAGTCAAAACTATCTGGTAGAGTCAATCTTTAGTTGGTCTGTGTGTTTTTGATTGCTGGAGGCTGCACTTACTAAGCACAATTCATAAATGGTAAATGGACTTACTAAGTTGTAAACGTTTTTCTAACCTTTTTTTCCCTTTTTCTTTCTTAAGTTGAAGGTTATTTGTAGATTAGAATAGTACAAGAGAATAGTACAGAGAAATAATATTAGAGGAAAATAGTATTACTTTGATGACATCAAGAGAAAATAGTATTAAAGTGAGTACAGAAAAATAGTACTAGAAAGATGCAAAATGCATTCCCTCTAACGAAAAAGTGCTCTGCACATGATATGAATAGTGTCTGAGATTCAGTGATAACCTGCCAAGCCATCCTTCATGACAATACATGGTAGAATGGTAATGCATTATTGTCATTGTAATGCATATACCAAATATAATATGTACAAGAGTAGCAAGAGCAAAAAATGCATTTATTATCTTTTCAATGTTTTTGCACATTGATTTTTGTTCATTTCATCTTTTTGTCTCTATCTATCCACCCATTACTGGACCCAATCATTTGTTATTTTATGTTGAAGGTTCGAGCTACCCCTGGGCATACATTAGGTTGTGTTACTTATCTTACTGGAGATGGGCCTGATCAGCCACAACCAAAGATGGCTTTTACTGGGGATGCTTTACTAATACGGGGATGTGGGAGAACTGATTTTCAGGTTTGCTAACTTATATTTTGGAATGTTACTGAGCACTCGATTTTTCTTAAGGGTACATTGTATAGAAGATATCAAGCAGTGTTTCTGACCTTATTAATATTTACTTACAGGGCGGAAGTTCACATCAACTTTATCAGTCAGTGCATTCACAGGCAAGGACATGAAATGAATAAACTAGAAAGTGTACAGATAATGAAACATGAGTTGACCTGGCTGTATTTTTGTTGGAATCAGATATTCACCTTGCCCAAGGATACTTTGATCTATCCTGCTCATGATTACAAGGGATTCACTGTATGGAGCCATTTCTTACCTCTGTTATATATCTGATTTGTCCAGCTGATCATGCTAACCTTTGTTGTGACGCACAGGTTATACTGTTGGAGAGGAAATGACTGTACATCCCAGGCTAAACAGAAGATGAGGAGATGGTGATCCTTATGAAAACATGTGCGTTATAATCTATCATATTTTTTTCTTTTTTTTTTTTGTTTAAATTAATTATTTTTCTTAGTAACAACCTATCAAAATACCTTCAAGACAAAACCAACGTGTAACTATGGAATGTGGATTTAGTCAAGCTTTTCTTTCTTTCCTTTTTGATATATGTTATAAATGGCCAGAGGTGGACAAACATAATACACGCTCAAATTACTGCGTTCTGCTCCTAAAATGAAGCCTCAATATGGCACCGATTTCATTGATTGCCAGCAACTCTGTTATTTAGAGAGTTTCTACCATAAAATAAGTTGCAAAAGTGGATGGCCCTTAAGGATAGCTGCTAGCTCATACCTCAACCATAAGTTAATTTTAACCTTTCTTAAAACCATAAGTTAATTTTAACCATTCTAATGCTTAACTTTCCAAGCTTACAAGCAATACATGCTTGCTGCCTATCTTAATCTTACTTGTAGGATAAGTATAAAATAAACTAATATGAAATTAAAATTTCCTCCAAAATTTGTCAAATAGCTAATGAGTATCTCACAAAATTTTTCAAATCTCAACAACACATTAAAAATAATTCATTGGTTTCTTTGCCTGCTGATTCATTATCATTAATTTTGGCAGAATTATGTACAGTATTTATATTAGTTATTTATATCATTCACATTTTTACGTGGTTTTCCTGATATGAATACTTCCCACCATTATCTCTAATTGTTGTGGTAATTGGTATAATCTGTTTGTAGGAAGCCTTTAAAACCATCATGGAAAGTAAGTGTCAAGAGATACTTCAGCATCTATTATACTCGATATTCATTCTTGAGTTCTTTCATATGATGAATTATTTTCTAGATTTGAAACTTTCGTATCCTAATGATACGGATCCATTGGTGCTTCCTAGTGGGACAATTACAAGGAGCCATGCCAAGCGATATGGGGCAGCCATGTCCTTATATGTTGACCAAATTTCACAAGAGCTTCATGATGTGGCATATAACAAGTGTTGCGTGGAACTTGAAGGCACATCTAGGCTTCTTACATTGTTGGAGACATGTGCCGTTGGTGTAGCACACCCTAGCCATGCTAATATGTAAGGGATGTGGGCTTGGACGTGTTTTAATCCCTTATTACTTATTTTGGTCTAATTAATATGTAAGGGATATGGAGTTTGACTTTTTGACTTTTACCTATATTAACACAAAATGTATATATAGTTAATATTGGTTACAACTATAAATTTTTGCTTAGTTTTTTTTTCTTAATATTACTTAGTAGATAATTGCATGTCCATTCTATTATAATTAAAAATTGACTCGTACTAAATTGTTTTGGCTTAAGTTTAACCCGCCTGTCCGTTGGAATTCAACCCTGTTTCCTTTTTGTCGTCCCTATCGGTTCATCCCTTAAGTTACTAATCTTTTATAGGTGTCACAGCAAAATGCATTTTTGTCGATTTAAATCAACTTGGCTGCCTGCTGCTGGAATGCCAGTTGGACGCCATGCTAGCTTAAAAATGATTAAAATTTTTATAGCTCACAAGTCTTTCTTTCTCTCCACCTGAGCACAACCTCTCTCTCCAATTTCATCTTTGCTTTTTCTCTCTCCTCCAACCCACCATTAATAGATAACCATAGCTCACCACCTCTGAAGAAAACAAGAGAATCAAACACGCCAAGAAAAAAAAGCAAACAATTGCAAAAGAATAAATCCATCCTTAAAATTTCTCACAAGGACACCACATTTATCCCCAAATTCAACAACTGGGAACCCAAATTTGTAAAAAATAACATGCTGTGTTTATGTTTCTCGTCCAATCTCTCTCTACATTTCAAGTTAAATCTTAGTCCCAATTCTCAGATGGTATTCATCTGTGACTCTGGTTCTGTATCTGTAGGTCAAATGCTTGTTTTTGCAAAACAAACCCAAATCTGAACTTGTCTTGTTTTTGCATGCTATTGGTCGGTTAAGGAGTTTTCTAGTCGACATTCCGATAGCCGGAATTGATCGACATTCCGATAGCCGGAATTGAATTAAATCGAAAAAGTCGTTTTACTGTTACACTTATAAAAGATTGTCAATTTCTGAGAGATGAATTGAAGTTTGCGAATGGCAGAGAAAGGGGAACAACAACAGGTAAAAATAAGCCAAATTATGCTTGAAACTGAAACTATTCAAAATTTAATTTTTTTTAATTCTAGAATTAAGACAATCAAAGTTAATTGGAAACTTGATGAGAAACTTAAAAAGTTCTCTTTTTTCTAAAAAAAGAAAATAGGATTATAATTTGGGACAAATGAAAAAAGAGAGTAGGACAAAAATTATGGAATGAATGAAAAAGGTATTTGCTTTATTTATGTACCAACTGAGTAGGACAAAAATTATGGAATGAATGAAGTAATACGTTTCAATTCTGTTTAAGCCCATAATTTGTACTTGCAGATAAAATGGGCTTTGTTCAAGCCTTTGGTTTATCAGTGGAGTAATGAGATATTTCTGGGCACATTCCTGTTGCAATAAAATTTCAGCTATATCTGAACTGAGATACTGAGATAATTTGTACTGAGATACTGCAACAAAGGTTGATCAGCAGTATCTTTGCTCCGTACGACTTTGTACAATACCTCACTCGAGGACTGCATCACCCTGCTGCCAATGAAATGAAAAGGCACATCTTTTTTTATTTTTAATTTTTTTTTTATGTAATTAGCTTTTATTCTGGTTGATAAAAAACCTATGTTGAAAGATGGAACGGTTGGACATAGATTTGTTCTTACTATTATTTTCAGTGCAATTATTTAGGGCGCTGTGGAATCAAGCAGTTCTGTTCCGAACCAAACTGCAAAAACTATAAATTTAATTTTCATTTTTTCTTAAACTGAACTTTGGAATTGAATCAGCTTACGATATTGGTTGTTTAGATCAGTGTGTTTCTGGTTCCATTCAGTTTGGGAAAAAAAAAAAAAAACCATTTTTTAGTATAATTGAAACTGAGATTATCAAAAATCTTAAAAAATCGAACTAGATTAGTTTGATCAAGTTGTATTTTTTTTGTATTTTTTTTATTTTAATGGTACATTTATTATTTGTTTATTTATTATTTATGCTTGATCGGTAGTACTCTAGGGTGATGTCGGTAGGCGATCTTATAGCTCAAGATAAGAGATTTCTTTGATCAATTGGAATTTAAAATCCTTTCAAAAAAAAATTGGAATTTAAAATTGATTAAGTTAAGCTAGGGTTGTAAATGAGTTGAATCTTGCTAGGGTTGTAAATGAGTTGAATCTTATGAAACTCAGACATGCTTGAACTTAAGCTTGACCTCATTTACATGTTGAAAGGCTAACTTTAAACTCTACTTGTCTGCTTGTTTGTACTTGGTTTAATCTAGGAAAATACTCTCAACTTATAGACTTATTGCATGTAATTTTGCTTTAAATGGCGAGAGAAAGATAACAGAGCTATGAATTGGTTAGTCAACTATATTTAATGCAATATTTAAACATTGTCGGCCACTTTCTTATTTTTCTAAAAAGTGAGTACTCTAAAAAGGGTAAATCAATGGTAATTTAGATTTTTCACTTTGGCCATTGTCAAAATTAAGTAAATTTGTCTGTATAAATGGAATGCCGAAAATGAAAACTTTGTGTTTAAAATAATTTCAAATACCCTACTATTTATATAAAAATCATGTTTTAATCACTCACTTTCACTAAATCAATAGAAATATCTCGTATTAATTTAGTATTATTGCAATTTAGGAGGAAAAAAGATTTTCTAAAAGCTTAAAAAAAAGAATTAAAAAAAAGAAAAACAATATATAACCATATGATCTGCCTAGCATGTTAGCATGTCCAAATGGCATGCAAATAGAGTTTCTCTATTTATGCCGAATTTTTTGAATTCCGTATTATAATAAAAGCCATAATAATATAACTTACAAGTTGTTTTGTTAGCTTCTATCAATGCAATCTTGATCCATAACAATAAGTAAAAAGAAATTAAAACAACTACGCATAATTATCCATAGAATGACTAGGTGCATCCTCTGTATGTCTACAAGCTCCCAATGGGTGAAAATTAATGTATTATCATAACAAAACATAGACTAGAAAGAGAGGACATAGCATATATATAGAAAACTATTAGGTTATCCCATCATAACCCTAATAGGATATACAATCATAACCTAGATTAGGATTTAACCACACTAAAACCAAACGCATTTAACTCGCCCATTAATTCTTTTAATGATCACTCTTTATAATAATGAGTTTAAAATAAGATTTTTTAAACTATTAAACTTAAACCAAATATTTTATAAAGCAAAAAATATAGAATTAATAAGCCCATTAGAAATAAAATTTCTAACATGTAACACTCATTCTAACCAAAATTTCTTTATGTTATTTCCCTTGGTAAGTGATCTTACTAGTTATATTAATGGCTCATGCATAGATTCCAGAAACATGTTCATAGAACTATTGTCTTCAGATTGGTTAATTAATTTAGGCCTTATTTGTTATAGTTGTTTATTTTTTATTTTTTATTTATTAAAAATATGAAGGAGTTTTTAGTTTTTGTTTACTTATTTTTTCAAAATTCTTTTTTTTTTTAAATTTTTTCTCTTTTCTTTTGGTTCATGATATGAAAAACTCTTCCAATTATCGAATTTCTCCCTTATTAAGCCATAAAGAGTTTTCCAATTAGTCGAATTTCTCCCTTATTAAGCCATAAAGAGTTTTTTTAGTTAATAATAAAAATTTTAAAATCAAAATTTGAGGACAAAATAATTATAAAATTATTTCACACTTTAATTTTTAAATTTCAAAGCTTACAGTAACTATTGATTATTATATTACAATCAATTGAATAAAAATGTAATATCGACAGTATATAAATAAGTAAATTAATCTAAATTGACATTAGATTTAAATAGAGATTAGAAAAAAAATTAACAATAAAATTATAAAAAAAACAAAAAGAGAAGAGATAGAAAAAAAAACAGAGAATTTTAATAAAGATTAAAATTATTCTTACTTGGATTATTTGGATAAATTAAACAACGAATATATTTTATATAGATTAGAGACAAGGGAAAAAATAATAATCAATAATAATTATTATTATTATAATAATATCTTTTTGAGGATAAATCTTATAAAAATGAAAAAAAATGAGAAATATATTAATTAAAAAATAAAAAACACAATGATATTTGATGAAAATTTTTTTTTTTATAAAACAGTTTTTCGAAAAAAGCTAAAGAAAAAAAAAATTAAAAAAAGTAAAGAAAAAAAATTAAACAAATATAAACAAACAATTTTTATTTATTTTTTAAGAAAAAAATGAAAAATAAAAAATTTAATCGAAAATAAACAATACCTTAGTTATTTAGGCTTAATCCTATTAAAAGAACACTTTGAGAAAACAATTTGTTTTGGTTTTAAGGCACATATAAGCCTTTATGATCCATCAGTTTCTACACTAAATAAATAAATGATATCCGCAGCAACCAAATAAATAATCATACCAAAAAAACAGGAAGGACAAATGATTAGTAGCTCGACAATACAAAATCGACTTAAAATAATTAATTAAGATGAATTACTTGAAATCCAAAACAAATTGTTTGTGACAAACGTAAATAAATTAAACTTTATTAAAAATACCTTTGCTAAAAAAGGGAAGAGGATAATAGAGTTACATCATGTTTCAAGAATAAATAAAGAACTTTAATCCCTCATCCACTACAATAATTCCATAATTTGGAAGTTAAAAACAATAAAATCACGAAACAATAAAAAAAGAATCAATCTACAGTCAGAAAAATAATTTCATTTATTTAATTCATAAGTAACACCATAAGCTCAATTAAGACAAGTTAATCCCTTTCAATTTTTATATGCCAATATTTAAACTTTAAAGGTTAAAGAAAGAGCATCATTTTTATATGTATGTTGGTTGCAATTTTTTAAAATAAAATGTAATATACGACATGTTGTGGTGGTACATAATTTTCTATTTTTTTTTATTAGAGTAGAAGTGTTTCATGTCGTGCAATTTGCTAATTTATAGTTTCAGAAATATCCTTTTTTAAAAATAATAATATTATGTTGTATATGTAGAATATATTTAGAAGATTATGTCATATATTTCATCATTATTTAAGAAATACACATTTAAATTAAGGATATAATAAGAAATTTTAAAATGAAGTAATAAAAAATTAGGCATTGAAATAAAGAGGATTGTTTCCATCTATCTATATATTTATATAAAGCTCCAAATAAAGAGAAATCTTCAAGGCTTTCTTCGTCCAATATTTTATTTTTCCTTTTTTTATAAAAATTTTTAAGTTTTTCTTTTTAATTTTTCTACGTTGTGATCGGAATGACTTAAGCATTTAATTATTATTTGCTATGAATTATCCATATTGAATTCTTAGAAATCGTTTGAATTATCTAAATATAAATATAAACACTACATCTTTTATATTTTAATCTGGTTTTTGTGTCTATCCTACAATTCTATTTGATTAAGATATTCATGGTTTTTTAGTTATTTCAATTTTGTGTCTATTCTACAATTCTATTTGATAGACATTCATGATTTTTGGAAGACATGAGAATATTTATCGCTGTGCTTTCTTTTTTTTTTTTCCTTCTCCTTCTTTATTCGTGCTCTATTGTCTCTTCGCACCAAGGCTTTTTTTTTTTTCTTCTTTTCTTTTATTCATGCTATGTCGTCTCTTGCATCCAAGGCTAGAGAAGGTGTATAAACCTGTATGTTTTTTGCTTCACCATGGCAGGCATATACTATTTTTTTTTCGTTCTTAATTCACTTTGGCAAATTGTCCTTATTTGAATCGTTAAATTAATTGCATTAACTGCGGAAAGTATTGGCATTTTTATTTTTAAAAAACCCAAGTGATTGGGTATTTTTTTTTCTCTTCCATAATATTTTTTTCTCTTTAATGATTTTGCTTAAATCTATTTGTGTATTCATTTTATTATTTTTGTTTAGAAACCTCTACTGGTGGATTTACGTTGGGAATTTTCTGTGATTCCCAATTGTTTAGGTAGTATACATATTATTTGATTTATCTCTTATAGTATTTGCTTAAATTTTCTAATTTTTACTATTAAAATTTTAGTTAAATACATTTAATTAAAATTTTTTATTAATTTTTATTTTTTTTAAAACCTGCTTTACTTCCATGGAGAAAGATAAATTTTCTATTGATACAGAAAGTTTGAAATGACACAGTGTCTATAGTCACCTGCTTATTGGGTCTGCCACCCTGTCAATGGCATATTGCACAGTCAGATTTGTTGAGTCTTTACCCTCCATGCATCTCGATGGTTGAGATGGTGATGTTTATGAGTGCTCCTTTTGTGCAGTTCAGATCTTACCGATCTTCCATTCTTTGCATTCAAGAGTAAAACTTGGAAGGATGGGGGCTCGAAGCTATCACTTTCATCCGACCCCAAGGTTTGACAGGAGTATGAGCAGAAGACACTGGAAAATCTAAAGCCTGAATTGAAGGCCAACATTGAGAAAGGGCATTGCATTTGCTCCCAGAAGCAACTGATTGGCTGCATAACGTAGAATTGTTTCGAGGTGAACAGTTTGGGATCTTGCTCCTGATTTATGGGTGGTGGTGGTGGTGGCAATGGGGATGTCTGTGGGCCCCCCATGAGTGGGTGGATTGTTTTTGGTTGATGGCTGACATTTTCTTTCTTCAAATCTTTGATTTAGGCTCGTCACATGATTCTTAGCATCCCAACCTAATTTAAGTTACTTTATTATCAACTTCTGTTGGAAACGTGTTGTATTACAAAAGTTCAACAGGATATTCCTTCGAGTTCCACTAATGAGGCTCTTAGAATTTGATAAACAATTACTCATAGGTTGGGTTCTGTTGCTTTTGGCCTGTGACTCAAGCATTGATAAAGCCAATGCAGGCTATGGCTTATGTGGCGGGAAACTGGATAGAATAGGGGAACCTTTTGCTATAAAAGGAGCTTAGCTTCCTTATAGTTTTAAAAATCACCCCCAACTGTCTTTCTTATACCTAGTAGGTTAGACAAGTTTCTCTCCTCTCTCAATTTGTATATTTCTTTTAGTGAAATATAAAATCTGGTAAGTGTTCAGGACGTAGTCAAAATTGGCCCAACCTCGTTTAAAGTTCTAGTGTTCTCTCTTATTTATTTGCTTTTTGTCTTTATTTATTTAATAGCTATTGTTGGCAAAAGTATTTTACTGGTTTATGTCTAATTTATCTATTTCTAGCGATAAATTCTGTCAAACGACATTGAATTTTAGGTCCAGGCAAGTGGATTTAAGTGAGACCATTTTGTGACTCCTCCACTTATCTTGGAATTACCCTGGTGTATGTTACCTCAGTACAGTTAATTCATCAAATTGTTTTTGGTGGAAAAAGCCCAAGCCCAATTTTTCACAACAATTGGTATCAGAGGCCAGGTTACTAAGTATTCACCTGTGGTGCAGCATATTCTGATCTGCCACATAAAAAAAGGTTCCTTGGTTGTGTTCCGCATTTTTGAAAAATTGATTTTATAGGCTATTTAAATATTTTAAAAAGCAAGGAAATGGTAGACGGAGAAAATACCACACCTGTACGCATCAACCTTCGTAAGAAAATTGCTATATCACAATTGCAAGATTTACAGTTGGAGATTTTCGATGGCACCGGTCATTTCGGCATGGTGGCCAAAGTTGAAGTCTTAGACGCTCTCTTTCAGCAAGGTCTAGATGTTGCTATTGAAGAAGAGAAACCAAACGAGATGGATGGAGAGTGAATGGAAGACCATCAATCGGTCTGGAATGTTGGGTTCACAATTTTCGGTTCGTGTTCTTTCTAGAGAGCAAAATATGGCTTTTATCGGGAAAGAAAACTTCTGCAAACAAATTGTGGAATGCATTGGAGGAGAAAAATTTTTGAAGAAACAATCAAAATAAACTCTTCATGAAGAAGAAAGAAATATTAATCGCTTCTGTTATGTTCCCTGGTACCCACTTGATATGAACACATCAACAGATAAATTTAATGCAAGTTGGTGGGTGGACTTGTTAATTTGGATGCGATTTATCTTGGAGGACGATAGATTTGGCAGTTCTTGTTGCTAACATCTTTTCCTGATGAATTTGAGGCATCTTACAAACGACTCGTAATCTATGGGAATTAAAGATGTGACTTTCAGTGAAGTTTGTGTGGATTTTACAGCCATGAACTGAGAATGATAGAAAAGAAGGAAAGGCAAATGAAAGTAGGAAGCTCTGGTGGTTAGAGGCCGTGTCACGAAGCAAATGTCCACGCCCCGACTTTAATTCACTAGAGGAAATTGTTCGCCTTTGGATTAAGACCCAATCCCCCCATACAAGTTGTCAAGACCGCATGTTTTGTCCCGCAGAGGTGAAATGAGAAAACTTCTAGGAGGGTCACCATCCTAGGGATTTCCCGTTGTGAAGCGAGCACGCTTAACCCTGGAGTTCTTCCAAACTCCTCCAAGCCATTCCACCCAAAAGGCGCCCTTCTAAAGATTAGTTTCCCCCTTTTCGATATATGATTCGATTCATTCACTTTTGTGTCCTGCATTCCACTACCCTAAGCTGAGCCTGGCATCCTAGTAAGCTAGCCAGGAGCTGTCTTGCTTCTACCTGCCCTCTTAGGATCGCTTTGCTGGGGTACGGGATGTCACACCAAAGAAAGGGGAAAGAAAAGTAGATCTCGTCAAGAGGCAGTAGTTGAAAAAAAGATGAGTGTGCCTTTTATCTGTGAGAAATGGTCACTTGGGAAGAAGATTGTCCAACAAGCTGAAAGCCAAAGGACAAAGCCTTTTATTAATTCATAACCATAGCTGAGGTGATGATGAAGACTCAGACTTCTCATTATGTTATCCATGGATCTGTAGACAAGTCATCAGCAATTTGAACAAGTTCTGGTGAGGTATTGGCTGTAGACTCTGCAGCTAGTCATCATATGAGTGCCCATCGGACTGTTTTTGTGACTTTAAAAGAACTTTGGAAAAAATGAAGTTGTCTATACTGGAAATAATGTTCTTGCTTTCACAAAGGGATTGGTTCCAATCCGTTTGAAGAATCATGATGGGTCAATCCACGGATCCTAACTGATGTTCGATTATGTACCAAGTTTGACAAAGAAATCTTCATTTCAGTAGGAGCCCTAGAATCAAAAGGATCACTATAATTATGAGAAAGATGAAAATAATGAAAAGTTTCATCTCTTGGTGCACTGTGGAGTTGATGAAAGGAGTTCGGAGAAGGGAATAATTTGTATTACTTCAGGGCGGGTTTAATACAATTTATTGGACCAACAAAGGCAGCAGTGGTTTCTAGTGATGAACAAGAGTTGGAAAACAACCAGATTGTGGCAAAAAGGCGGTTTCAGACATGCAGTGTTGAAAATCCTTGAAAAAGAGTTGTCAGATCAGGATTATTGAATAAAGATGCATAAAACCTTGCCAAGTTGGGACTTCTGTGAACATGCACCAAAGGAAAAGCAGACCAGAGTGAACATTTGCACCGAAATCTATAATTACCCAAGGGGGTATTGGACTATGTTCACTCTGATGTATGGGGACCCTTTTAACAACGGCTTCTTTGGGTGGCAAACATATTATGTGCCTTTGTTGGTTGATGTATGATTTCTCTCGAATAGGGTTTGGGGTGTATTTTACTTTTGAAGTCAAAAGATGAAGTGCTTAGAAGGTTTTCCTTAAATGGAAAACAAATTGGTTGGGAACTAGACTTAGGCAGGGACGCATCAAATGGTCTCCCGAACAGACATGGATGGAGCAATACAAAAAAATTGATGCTTTTGATAAAAATCTGCGTAGATGAAAGGCCAATTGGTTCGACACTTCACGTTAGGAAATACACTGCAGGCAGAATTGGTCGAGTGGCAGGAACGCGATTATGAACCGAACATTGTGAGGAAAGTTCGGTGTTTTGTATGTTGTTATTAATGCTGGTTAGGACAAAGAAATTTTGGGCTGAGGCTTTGTCATATGCATTGCCATCTTCATTTCATCGATTACATTCAACTGCTATTGGTGGCAAAAAGCACCTTTATAGAGGTTACGTGTGGGAGAGAACCTGCTAATACTGATTATGATTCCTTACGTGTATTTGGTTCCACTGTCATATTATCATGTTAATGGAATTGAAAGCTAGATCACAAAAGTTTAAGAAAGCCATTTTCATGGGGCAATAAAGCACGCCGGTGTTTAAAGGCTATCGGGACTTATGGTGTCTACAGAATCAAAGGAAAAATATCTTTAGCATCGAGATGTCTCACTTTTTGATGGAATTAGTCATGTTAAAAAAAAGGGTGACGTTTTAGAGCAGTTCAGATGGTACTCCACCAAACAGGTGGAGGATACTCCACAACAGGTGGGAGTTCGATAGAAAAAATTCCATGATGGGTACTGAACCTGTAGAAACTCCTGAGGGTAGAAGGAAGGTCGGATGAAGAGGAGGTTCACAACTCCAGACCTCCACAGCAACTTGAAGTCAATTATACACTTGAATAGGCAAGGGAGTAAGTTATAAAGAAAGCCTGCTCGTTTTGAGATATTGTGGCTATGCATCTCCAAATTGCAGATGATAGCATTATCCATTCCACTTTTAATGAAGCTACTAAAAGGTTCAAGGAAGATAATTAGTGGAGAAAAGCTATGTGGACAGGATGGAAATGAAAGTCCTTTATAAGGAATCAGAATGTGGAAACTTAGTTGATCCACCAAAGGGAAAAGAATGCAATAGGATTGGCAAATGGGTATATGCAAAAAGATGGATTTTCCTGACAGAGACATGTGTTCACTATTAAGGCAAGGTTGGTAAGCTAAAGGCTATGCTTCAGACGGAGGGAATGATTTATAATGAGAGTGTTTTCTTCCAGTTGTAAACATTCCTCATATTCGGGATTTGTTAGCCTTGGTAGCACAGTTTGATTTGTGAACTAGTTCAATTGGATGTAAAAACTGTGTTTTTTACATGGACGACTCTAGGAAGAGGAAATCTTATATTGACTCAACAGGAGGATTCAAGGTATGCTGGAAAGGGCAAAATATTAGTAATGCAAACTTGATGAAAAATCGCTTTTACGGATTGAAGCAATCTCCAAGGCAGTGGTACAAAGCGATTGATAATGTTTATGACAAGGGCAGAAAGTACCAAGAAGCAAAATATGATCATTGCGTGTATTGCGCAAGCTACAAGATGGCTCTTATCATTTATCTATAACTTTGTATGTTAATGATATGCTGATAGCCTTTCAAAGAATAAATGAAGAAAATGAAGAATTGAAGAATCGTTGAATCAAAGAAATTTGAAATGAAAGATCTGAGCGAAGGGTGGCCAAAAAAAAGGATTCTGGTCATGGAAATTACCAGGAGATAGGACATTGGGGAGACTTTGTCTTGAATCAGTGTTTTCCCCCCGGAGAAAGAATCGCTTGTTTTCATTTTTGGAGTCTGATACTTGAATATTTATAAAAAGAGTTGCATTAAAAACCCTTTTTTGGATATTATCGATGCCGAATAATCGTTCTTATAAACATTTAAGTCGCCCACCCATTATTCGGCAAATGAAGACTTGTTCTTGACTTTTATAAAAGTGACTCCATTTACAAACCCTTTATCAAGGGCCTTTTTTATTTTGGGGAAACTGTCAGCGTCGGGAAAAACCAATTGAAGGTTCTTTAGGTAAAGGGATTGGGTACGATCGGCCCATTTGGAAGCTTGGACGGCCCGGGAAAAAAAACAACCGGGCCTTCTATTTAAAACCTTATTGATTTTCTAGTTTTGGATTTTTTTAATTTTTTTCAAGGGGGGAACAAAAAAAAGCCCCCCAAAAATTTCATTTATTATTTTAAAAAACCCCCCCCCCCCCCAAAAACTCCGGAATAAATTCGAAACCGAGTTTCCTATCTCCTCCTCTTTT